>JAHREE010000220.1:675850-772465 GCA_033628505.1 Tringa tobata
CCCCCCCTCCACACCTCCCCGCGCTACCCCAGGCATTCATATTTTGTAAGACAGTGAACATATTAAAAATACACATTATTTTTATTTTATATTTCACTTTCTACTGGTTTTGTAACCATTACTTATGAAGCCTGCAAATGTTTTGGTATTGGTAGCATATACTAATTTCTTGAGGCATGTGAAAGTGATCAAGAAGATTCTACTTGAGGTTTCCTGAGGAGACCAAAATGGGGGGGGGGCAGGGAGAGGAGAGGGAGATGCTCTTTCCAGATAAGCTAACTAGCATTTTGGTATAGTAATCTTTATATTGTGATAACTGGTTCCACGGGTAAAGATTTCAGTGCTGCTAGTAGGTGCTGCTACTTTCCTAACTTTGAATGAATGAATAAAATATTCTGACATAAAAGATAAACTGCTAACACAAAGTAGACTTCTGGATTTTTGCCATGGTAAAATTAGGAGTAACTGTAACCCAAGCAGACTAGCCAAGCTTGAAATTCACTGTGGACAAATGTTCTTTGTGCATAGTTCTAGAGGAAACTATTTTTGGTAGTGAATGAATATATGTAATCATTAACACATGATGGGGCCACTGTAAAGGCATAAGGCTGAAGCATGAATGCTTCCAGCACCCAAGAGGTGCTTTTGTATTTTATTTAATAAACTGTCTGGAATGTGCTATTACTTTTATGTTTTCTTATTTCTTAAGTTTACATTAATAAAGCAACTTTAAAATTATTTTTAGAAAAGACTTGGTTTCCTCAAAAGAGGATGTAGCTCAAAAAATAGTCTGTTGCAAGGAAATAGAGGAAAGAACACAAAGAAGAATCTACTGAGATGCCTCAACATCCTTTCATAGGCGGTTTTCAGTGCATATATTTACTTATGTTTGTCTGGGAAAGGTAAATTATGTGAGAGGCACTTCGGATTTCTGGATAGTAGAAGTTGTTATTATTGTTTTTGCAGAGAGTTAAGAATTAGAGATGCCATCATGCTTCTTGCCAGTGGTTAAAGGCTTCATTTGATTTTTTAGTTCAGCATACAAGGGGACACATAAGACCTGTCAGCATCGTAGACCTGATGTACAGTACTTTTCTGAAAGTAGCTTCTAGCACTACCATGTCTGTTATCTTACTGAGTTTCTGGCCTGAGTTTCAAGGAAGGTTTAGAGGTGATAGGGAAAAAACAGAAGTAACTGAATCGATGCCCAAAAGATTGCTGGATGGCGTGGAAAGGAATCTACTCTATAGTAAGCAACTGAAGGCTAGCCCCATTTGTTGGCCAGTGGAAGTGCTGTAGCTAAACCAAGTGTTCTTTTGCATGGGCAATTGGGTAAAAGCTTGATTCTGTCCCTTTAATATGTCCTGTGGGCTGTTTACTATATTTACAATAGTATGGTAGGTAACGCACAGCAGCATAGATAAGCATGTAAGCGTTGACTATTTCTGTGAAGCAGTGGAAAGATTGAGGAGATTGTAATTGTTTACCCCACACTCCCCTTCTCAGTTGGTTCCTAAGTCAGATTGTCAGTAATCTGGGTGAGATCCCAAGTTCCATGGAAGTCAGTGGGAATTTTATCTTACTAAAATGGATGATGTGCATGCCTTGATTGATGGCCTAGGCCTGTGTGTCTTTATCTCTGACAGGGAATAAGAAAGTTAATAACTTTCTAATGGATGTGGACTTTGGTTTTTCCTTTTTTTTTTTTTTTTTTTGTTAAGGCTGAACTCAGAAGGGTTATACAAACAGTAACTAGTGGGAATAAGATTTACTTCTAGGTGGAGTATTAAATATGATTTTTACATCTGGAAACATTTACTGGATCAGACCCTATCTGGGGTTGCGAGTCAACCAAGGAGCACAACGGGAAACAAAGAAAATGGCACTAGTAACTTGGAATATTTTATTTTAGAAAATGAGTAGTTCTAGGTTTCATTCATGCATTTATATTTTTGTATAAAATGCATGATTTCCCAAATTAGGGTTGGTGTAACAGCATTTTCATCTGTAATATTCATTTTAGTTGTTCTGTTGTCTGAGACTTGAATTTTTAGAGCCATTTTGGCCAAGGTTTCTTGACTCCTTTCATAAATGCATAAAACCAGAGTTTTAACATGTGCAGTCTTCTATGTACCACAGAAATTTTGTGGTAGTTCTCTCTTTTATTTTAAAACTCAAGCTTTCAGACTAAAAATTGTAGTACTGTTGTATTAGACTTCTGACAGTTTTCTAATTTAAGAAAAATACATCTTTGCAACAAATATTACCCCAAACTTCTATTTTAACCTGCTTTCCTGAGGAGGTGAGAATTACGCAGTGTTTTTATCCTCATCATGGGTGAGCTCAGCCCTTTCCAGACACCGTAAAAATCTTACTCATAGATGTACTGTTTCTCCTGGAGATTCTTTGTTGTCTGTAAAGGGCTTTGTACATGCTGAAGCCTTACTATACATTAGTAAAAAAAATCCACCTTGCAAACGCAGGTAGAAATGGAATGTCTGCAGCTCAGGTGCTAATACAGGTTCTTTTTGGTTTTATAGATCTGTAGCCTACACACTGCTAAACTAAATTGTCTATCTTTTAAAGATAAAATGCTCCTAGATAAAATATATTTCTGCCAAGTTTCATTCCAGATCACATGCTTATAGCCAGGTTCCATAACCTGTATTGTTAAGGGGAATTTCTTAAATTCATACCACATGATAGTTACAGATTTTGTAAGGGTGTTCTTGAGTTATAAAAATGTGAAACATGAAAAATAAAAGAAAAATATGAAAAGTTAGAAATTCTTGAAAACATAGAATACTCTTAACTAAAATTATTTTCCACTTTATATGCTGCCACACATCATCTGTCTGATTTTTATAATTCTTTATATTAGAAAAACTATCAATCAGTAGCAACAAAGAAGGTGATTTTAATGACAGTTCAGTGACAGTGTTTGCCCTCACCTTATTTGTAGTTACAATATTTATTCTGTTCTAACCCCTGCTATTAATTTCTCTTATCTCTCCACCCTGCCCCGATTCCATGTTTTAACCCAAAGTGTTAAAATGATACTAGGAATAGAGGTTATTGTAGTCTCTTCAAGGATAATGCAGTTGAATTTGAATGAGCCTTCCCTTTATGGAGTGCAGATTGTCTCTTGAAGAACGAGGTACATCTGGCACATCAAAAGAGGTGTATCCTATACAGGCCTGGGCCAACCATCTTCCCAGAGGCAGTACAGTCCTCCTTCAAAGAGATTTTACATTGTCTTGCTCACATGTCCATTGAGGTGATTAAATCCTATTTTGCGGAGTGAGAGGTCGTGCAGTTGTAGTGCTGTTCTGAGGTGTTGACTCTGGAGACAAGAAAAACAAATAAAAATCAGTGAACTAAAGGGAAAGGAGAAATGATACAGGATCCAGGGATAGCCCTAAATCACTGCAGCAGATGCTGTGGAAAAAGATATTTTAGAAGTATCCGTTGGAACAAGGTTCTTTGGCCCTACTGAGCATGGGTGTTTGATGGCAAGCCGAGGAAAAGCAAAGCATGCTTTTGAGTTCAGCGTTCAGAAAGACTAATGATTTATGGCTTTAGCTGCGTCCTACACCTTTCAACAAAAGATCATATTTCATTATTGGTGTCACCAGTACAAACTCTCTGCTTTCAATTAAAGAGGTGTATTACTTTACCAAACCAGTCCAGCAGCAGCCAAACACCCTGCTTATTTGTACTGCTGATTCTGACTGAGATCTGAAAAGATAAAATCTGTACTTAAAATCATTTAAATCTTTCACTAAGTAGATGTGTGATGCAATCCAAGAAACAAGAATTGCATAAGATCATCGAGCTTTGCTTAGATCTAATGGAGTGAGTAACTGGAATTCCAATCCTCGCAGTTGCAGACATCTGAATACTCAGCTATTTCTGTTTTCATCTCTTTGATGTAAAGGGACTGTAGTAATGTTGGAGCAGTGTTGGTACCTGGAGAGCTTATGCAGTCAATTTAGTAAGCGTGTTTTTTCTGTATTTTAGGTATGAGTAGAGACTTCATATTTCATATTCTTTCTATGCTGGACATGCTGATTCTGAACAAACTAAAATGATTTTTTCTATATTGACTTGCATTTCAGATTTTGTTTAGAACTTAACTGATACAGTTTTCCTTCCACTGCATACCTACTGAAATAATAGTGCAGCAGTTCACTGGAATTTTTGTTGTGATTATATAGCAGGTTCACCATGATGGATGTTCTACCGAGGCACAAATTGAGGGAAGGAAATTTGACTTATTTACTTAGAGGCTACAGTCAATGCTAGAAGCTTCTGTGGAGGAATATTTCAAACTAAAGGATAAAGTGACCCGATAGAAGAGGCAACAGTTTGTGATCGTTACAGGAAATTGCACCAGTCACTCCCAAGGAATTTAAGTTTAGGTTCCTACGCTGGGAGCAGTACATATGAGTTGGTTGCCATTGATGCAACGAAAGTTTGATTCCATCCTGAAGCCTCAAGTCTTCTTTATTTTGCAGAGTTATTAATGTCACTAGTAGGGTAACTAATGCAGTCTGTTAATAACGGGTGATCTTTCTTACACTCAGTTTTTGTACCTCTTATTACATAGATGGTGACAAAGTGAAATGAGGAATCAATTTGTATGGGAGAGCTGTAGTTCTAATATTAGAAGAGTTTTGTTGAAACAGTAAGTGGATATGTTCACGTGTGAAGGTGTTTTAATGGCTGGGATTTGGGGTTATTACAGCTTGAGATCTTCAATGAAATATTTGATGGTGCCTTTGGGAAGGGTGTCAGCTGTGATATTTAGTATTCTGTTTCTCTTGTACCCAAGTGGGAATATGATACTCTTATAAATCAAGTTAACTACATCAAGAGGTTTGGAATTAACTATGATGTCATAATGTCTAAAAAGTACTAAACTGAAACAAATCATGCACAAATCCTTATCACAAATCCTACCTAATCCTTTTTATATTGCCTGTTATAAACAGACATGTATCACCATATACACAGATTATACATAATATATTATTATATTTATTCTCCTATAGAGAAAACTTAGTCAGCAGGGGATTCGAGGTGGCCTTTTCACAGATATTTCTAATTACAGTTTGGTGAGTAGGACATGAAGAATTGGCCAACATTTACTTAAGTAAAAACTGAGAATTTGCTTTGATGGTCATGACTATTTGTATTAGTTTTTGAATATATCTATAAAAACAATATTATGATTGTGAAAACACTGGTGAACTGAAAGAATAATTTCACTAGTGTTTGAGTTGGTCTGCGGTTTGTGCAAAGGTTTTTGTTTGAAGAATTTGGGATCACTAGGAAGTCTTTAGTCATGTGTTAAATTGCTTTACTTTTTAATTGAAATTTGGCATAAAATCAGAGAATAGAGAATATGGTGTATCTGAGGTGACCAGTTGTCACAAACAGTATATAAGCATAATCAAGACTGATAGTTAACAAAACTCAAAATCCACAAACCCAAGACGAAACGAGAGAAAAGATTACCTTTTGTTTTTAGCAAACAAGACCTTTAGTCATTTTGGATTGATAGACCAAAATTGCCAACATATCCTTGGGGATTTTGTCTTCCATTTCTGTACAAACCTAACTACAATCTCTTACCAAACCATTACTCTGTTTTTATTGGGGATGTATATTTTATTTTATTTCTCTAGAAAATAATAGGTACTAACTACTAGTGTGTAATATTAATGCAAAACAGGAAAAACTCAGTCCACACAATATTTATTTTGGAGGCTAACTTACTTGCAGCTTGTGTGTGTTTTTCTCAGACTGTAGACTGCAGTCAAGTTTAAAATCAGATATAGTCTACAAAATATTGAGTTTATTTTACGCAGCAGCAGTGCTAGGGTCTGCTGGAAATAACTGCATATTTTGTAACATTTTTAAATTTTAAAACATTAGTTTTTACTCTTGCAAGATTGGCCAAAGTACTCAATAACAGTCTTATTACTTATGTTAATATTGGTCATGTATGTTTAATATCCTCAAACACAAACATTTCCATGTGTTGCACTCAAACTAAATGACTAATGTTATCTCATTTACTGTCTCTTACATCCTTTGGTCCTGTCCTGTGCTTGTAATGTAATTGCATGTGACAGGTGTCTCATTTTCAGCTGAGGCATAGAGAGGAAGTGTATTCACATGACCACTCAAAAATGCTGATACTGACCCAAAGAAGTTGCACTACTGTTAGGTCATCTATTTCATTTTCTTTCTCCCATTTTATAGAGAGGCATTGCTAAGTTAGCAGTATTAACATTTGCTGCTAATTTTGAAATTTAAGTCCATTAAGAATTGATGACACCAGTGATTTGTTTCATTCTTTAGTTAAAAGAAGAGTTGTTCTCTGCAACCCTGCCAGTTTAAGATCAGAGAGCAATATTTTGACAAATCCTCTGTTGTGTTTCATATGTCAGTAGCAGGTTTTCATGCCCCTCTTGTCCAAGAAAGCAGAAAATGAGCATGGAATTCCAGTGGCTAAATTGTTTTTTGTAGTTGCAGCCAAATGGTTTATTTGCTTCAGACTTTGTTCAGTTGCAATCATGTCAATGTAAGTGCCCCCATCCCCCAATGTATTATTTTAATGATGTTGAAAATCCGTCAAAATGCATTTATTTAAATGACATGGCATGTTGTAAGCTGACAGAAGCAGAATCAGTTGATCATTTAATGTTACTCTAAAATAAAAAACAGGTGAGAATTGTCTCAGTTTTCCTCAAAATAATCTCTAAATCTTGCATATCAGGCAGCAAGTGGCATCAAGGCATGTATGTAATCCTAAATCAAAATCTGGCATAGGACCTCAGTTTACCTGATGTAATTTCTTTAATATCTTTCCTGCATCCTTTTGCCATTTCTTTTCCTTGTGTATGTTATGAGATGCCTCTGTATCTTTGCTTTGCATGATCATTCTCCCTGTGCCTTTGTTTACTTTTTGCCTTGCTATTTAATTGCTTGTTCCTTGTACTCTCTGATTTTCTTCCTTAGAAGATTCCCAGCAACTATATGTTTTTTTCTCTCAACCTCAGACTGTAATTATTCTCTGTACTTCTCAATAATGTACTGCATCAATGAAGCCTTTTTTTTTAATACTAAAATGATAAAGAACTGTAATACCTCTTTCCAGGCATCTGCTCAGTTTGCCACCTTTCCCTTTGCATTTCTTGGAGGCAAAGTTCTTTTCTTCTTCCAGGAGTACAAAAAGACTCACTTCCTTTAACAGACTCCTCATTTAAGAGAGTTGTATGTAAAGGCAAGCTGTGTGCTTGTAGGCAAAGGCAGATTTTGTTTGAAAATTACAGAAATTACATTCATTTATTTTGCCTGTTATCACTTACTGCTGCAGTAAAGAAATGATAAAAATGGCTATAAAGCATAGAACTGTTATCTCCACCCATATCTGAATCTATATGGAACCCAAATGACTTGTAGTAGCAAGATTCAGTATTCTTCTCTCCACTCCTGTCTTTTTTATTTTTTTTTAAGAAGTGGATTTAGTAAAAGTCATTGAAAGAGTTGGTAAATTGCCTATTATATCCTGAATTTACCATGACTGAAGCAATAAGAGTAATAAATGGAGGCAGATAGGCAGGAAAATTAGAAAAACTGTGATGGCTTTCAGATCCTGTTGAACTTGTAGCTCACTGAGCACCTGAGTGTCTATGAAAACCTGCTGAAGAGGAGAGGAGAAGGCTTCTAAATTGCCATCCATCTTCAGGCAGTGAAGTGTCCCATTATGCTTTTCAAAATCAGAGCAGTATGACAAAAATGTAAGCCAGACTTCTATGGTGGAAAGTATTCTTATTAAGGTAAATTAAAATCTTAGTTTGATGATGTCATATTATACTGATGGGTACACACTCTGCAATATATACATGGACACTCAAGGTTCTCTCAATACTTGTATACTGTGTGCATCTCATTGGCCATGTTTGTTTTTAATTGAATGATTGTGTATTTTTTTTAAAGCATGTTTGAGCTAATTGTTGTCAGGCTACATGTATAACAGTATTACTTTCACTGTCTTAAATGCAAAATAAGAAAATTCTTTAGTTTTATTATGTTATTAAAACATATGAAATTTGCTTCAGACTGTGCATTTTTCTCCCCTTTGCATAACTATTAAGTCTGTTCTTTGTCATACTGCAGAGCAGAGAAGGTTCAGTGATTGTAGCTTATGTCATCCCAAGTCAGGGATGAGATGCCTGTATAGACTGCAGATGAACTTTAAGTTGTCCATCCAAGTCACTGAAGCTGTAGGAACCATAAAGTATCTCTTAGTTGCACTAGATGGGATGAGTGTCTGAGCTCTGGGGAGCTGGGGTTGTCAGTCAATTTGAGCCTGGAGGCCCCCTTGAGCATGAGTTAAACGATGATACTGAATTCTTCCTATTGTAGCTGTACATTTAGAGGACATGCAATGTTATAGTGCTTGAATATAACAGTGCTGCAGTTCATTTTGTTAGATGATTGTGAGCTTACTGTCCTTATATCAGTTAATTTATAACCTGTGGGAAACCGTAGCTAAATTTTTGCAGTATGTAGATTATACCTTATTGCAACGGCATTAACACAAAGTAATGATAATGGGGAGTTCAGTATTCCTGGTTTTATCACAGGTTTGAGTTAAACCAGGATCAAATCATTTTACTTTGTTGAACCTTCCCATTTTGCGTGGCTACAAATGAAGTCACAGATGTACTGGATGTTGAGGATTTATGTATAGGGGGGGTATTTGTGGTGTATTTATTTTGTAATAATTTGTAAGTCTCAATTAAAAAACATACTATAAGTGTGAAGCTTATTTGGAGAATAGTGATTCTTATTTTGACTTTAATACATTCAGTATTATTAATGAAGGTATTTTCAAAGAGCTTATTTGTTCTCTTCCCATTTGGTGTTTTGGGTCAAACTCAGGTCTAAAGTGGGCAGGTGCAGCACCATTGAATTGGTGTCTGTATGTGGCCTCCCCTGTTTGAATAACTGTTACTCTCTTATTTTGGAATGGAGTAACTTTTTTCCCCTTTATGTATATGGAAGTATGGCACTGAAACAGCACTTCATGAGTTGTATTATTTAAATAGTAGTGGGAAGGCATATTGATGCTGTATTTTACTTCTGTGTAGGAAAGCCAGGAATATTGTTTGGATCCCAGAGTGATTACATGTCCAAACATGCTGCAGGGAGTTAACAATTCTTCCTAAACACACATAAACCAGACATAGCAAAAGAGCATCTTTATAGCTAAGTGGAGGTTAGCTGAACTCCTTTCTACCTTGGTCTTTGTTTTGCTGCCATTGATTTCCCTGCTTCATGCGAATGGCAAGATCTGCTGTTCTCTGTTTGCTCTCCAAGATTATTGCCCTCTGCTTGGTGATTATGTTCTAGCTGTGTTTGTCTGGCCTTCTCCAACATGATCCTTCCACTATGTCTGTAAACTTAGAGTTCACCTGCCAAAGAGGGCTAACAAAATAGATGTACAAATGTTGCTGGTATTTTCTGATACAAGTAATAGTGGACATCTGTGAGAATTGTCATGAGAAATTGCTGCTGTAATTAATTTCTTAATTTGAGTTTGTTTAGACCATCCATTTATACCTGGGTGGGTATTTCTTAGTGGTCTTTAAGACTCATGAAAAAAAAATAAATGAAAATTCAAGGAAAGAAGGAAATGCTGGTATCTGATTCTTTGTATTTATAATTAACACAAAATGAAAGCAAAAGTGCGGGATATGTTATTATTTTACAATGGAAGAAAGAGACTATTTTTTTCCTGTAGATACTGTGTTGATTAATGACATAATTCTGAATTTTTAGATTAAGATCACAGAAGTAAAGACTTGTCACAAAATATGAATATAGAGACTTGCAGAAAAGAATAATGAAGAAACTTAATTTCCTTAACTGCAGCATCACAATGATAGTGACACTTTTGCTTGGTAAACATCTTATATCTACATATGTACTTCAGGAACATTTACGTAGTTGTGCTAGACTGCCTGATGTTCTGGAGGGCTCCCCATAGAAAGAATTGTGTTGATTGTTGGGATCTGCAGAAGGAAGGGAAGAGAGGATTGGAACATCTTTAATACTTAATAATAAATTGCACTTACTAGTTTGGTTCTCTGCATACTGGGAGACAATCCCATTACATGTGCTGGTTTTTGTAAAGTTGATTTTCTTTTCACTTCCATAATAGGCTTGCTACAGTTTGGGGCTCTCCTTTGCTTCTGTCTACAGTAGGTCATGGAGTTGACCCTGTATTTCCAGTTGTTCCAGGGGGAAAACTTTGCTTTTCATTGAGCTATTTGTTGGCTTGTTGCAGCTGGTCAATATGTGGGTTTGTGTTTTTGGTTTGAGATTTCAGTTTTTTTCTTCTCCTCTCCATATTTTTGTGCAGTTTTACAGCATGTCTGGCACCCATATTTTGGATTCATGTGTTCTTTTGTCCTCAGTATTTTTCCATGTGTGAAAGAACACTCTGGTACTTAGGATACACGTATGTAATTTGCTGCAGCCTTCTTGCATATACAACAAAGATTCCCGATTTCAGTTTGTCCTTAATCAAAGTCTGGCACTGCAGAAATTTCTTGTTTCTTAATGGTTATTAGGCATGTTGTCACGATCTTGCAGAGTCACCGTCAGAATCTTACCTGGCAGTATCCCTAAAGGCATTTTCCAAGCCTTCATTAGAAATTATTTTAGTAATCACAGAATCTGGAAGTGCATATGTCTGTATATCATGTTTATACTTCCCCTTAATGTTACATTAAATGATGTTTGCCAGATGGCACTATGAAAAGAATTGATTCGCAGTATTGGTAGAATCTCAGTCCTTCACTCTGTTGCTGTGTATTGTTCCCATCCATCCAAATTTACTAATGGATTTATTTACTCTTTCCGTCCTCTGTGCGAATAGCAAAAGTTGCCATGTACAGCCTTAAACACAGGTCACCTATCACGTAGTTTTACAGTTGCTTGGCTGAGAAATGTATGGCCGTTTCAGAGCTCCTTTTGCAACACCTTTGTTAATGAAATGTGCTGCAACTTCAGCAGATTTGGAGAGGAGAACAGCATGAAAATAAACCTATGTAAAGGCTTGACATTTTTATGTTTATGTTAATGAACTTGACTGAACTGGATTGACCTTAAGAGCACAGATTTTATTGTGCCAATTTGACACAGTGCTTTTTCTGGTGGGCTTCACATGCGACTCACCACAGTTGTATTTTTTGACGTTTCTATTTCTAGCCTTTAAATTACTCTGAATCAGTTTGTGGCCTTCATTCCACACTAGTAAGGAACCCTATACAAAAGTCAAAAAACTCTCATGTGCAAGGGTAGTATTTCTTTTCATCACTGTTAAAAGTAACTGGTCTAGTTACCTATTCGAAGGCTGGTCTAAAACCAATGTAAGTTTTCCTGTAACCTGTTTCTCTGCCTTGTGTTTTAAGCTAGAATTGTTGTAATTTTTTTTTTAATAGTTCAGTTGATGGAATTGCTTTTCTGTAAACTTTCCTTTGATTTCAGAGGTACTTTTTTACTATATAACATCCTATTGTCATGAACGGCGGAAACTAACTTAAAATAATTGCATGGAGAGAAGTACTGGAAGAAAACACTACTGATCATATGCAGTCTTTTGTGAGGGAGAGTTGGGAATAGGACTTGATCTAGAAATGCTTTGGTTTTGGTCAATATGTTAAGATATCCCTTAATACAGAATTACAGAGATAAGTTTTCGGGAATCCCAGGTCCCCGAGACCCAAAGAAAATTATGAAGCAACGAAGACTCACTCTTTGTGGAGGAGGGTGAGGTTAGGGAACACTTGAACAAACCGAACACCTGTGAGTCCACGGGGCCTAACGGATTGCATCCTTTGGTGCTGTGGGATCTGGCTGTGTCATTGCAGGGCAACTCTTGATTATCTTTGAAAGGTTGTGGTAATCAGGGCAGCTTTCTGAAGATGGTAACAAAGCAAATGTAACTCCTGTCTTCAAGAAGGGGAACTATGGGATGGTCAGCCTCACCTCAGGAGATGAGGTGTTGAAACAACTAATCCTGGAAACAATTTCCAGAAATGTGAAGGACAGAAGATTATTGAAAGTATTCATGAAGGTTTTAAGAAGGGTAAATCAGGCTTAGCCAACCTAATAGCCTTATATAATGAGGTGACTAGTTTGATGAATGAGAGGAGAGCAATGGATGCTGTTTACCTTGACTTCAGTAAGGCTTTTGACACTATTTCTCATAATATCTTAATAGACAAGCAGAGGAAATATGAATTAGATAAGTGGTCAGTGAAGTGGACTGAAAACTAGTTGAATCGCTGGACCCAGAGAGTTGTGATGAGTGGCATGAATGCCAACTGGAGGCAAATCCCTAGTGGTATACCTCAGGGGTCAATACTGGGGCCAGTACCATTTAACATCTTCATTAATGACCTATACGGTGGGGACAGAGCGTACCCTCATCAAGTTCTCACATGATTCAAAACTGTGAGGAGTGGTTGATAACACCAGGTGGTTATGCCACCATTCAGAAGGGCGTGGACATGCTGGATAAATGGGCAGAGAGGAACCTCAAGACTTCCAGTAGGAGGAAATAAAAAATCCCGCATCTGGGAAGGAATGGTCCCATGCGTCAGTATATGCTGGGGACTGATCGACTGGAAAGCAGCACTGTAGAGAAGGACCTTGGGATCCTAGAGGACACCAAGCTGACCATGAGCCAGGAACACACCCTCGCAGTAAGGAAGGCCAACAGCAACTTGTGCTGCATTAAGAAGAGTGTGGCCATCAGGCTGAAGAAGGGATCTTTGCTCTCTACTCAGTCCTGATGAGAACACATTAAGCATGCTGAGTCCTGTCCTGGACTCCCAAGTACTGGACTCCCAAGAGAGGCTTGGACATCCTGGCATAAGTCCAGTGAGGGGTCATGAAGACAACTAAGGCAGTGGAGTATTTTTGCTATGAAGAGACATTAAGAGAGGTGGGATTGTTCAGCCTGGAGAAGGTTTGGGGGGCAGGGGGACTCAGATCTTATTGTCTGTTAGCATTGGAACACTTTTGGTCAGAATTTTTTTGTCACCTTCTAATGCGCATTGGTAATTGCAGTGCTTTTCCAAGTATTTCCAGCCATGGTACTGACTGATTCCAAGTTGTGAATTTAGGAATTACAGAAAAGTAGTATAAATTGTGATATTACCAGAGACGCAATCTGGTGTTATTTCAGTTACTTAGGAGGAGTAAATCTTGTTCTTAGCAGGTAGCCAAGTAAATGAGTTGAAATAGATTTCTTTTTCCAAGCAAAGCATCTTTTTCCAAGGAAGATAGTGCCATCTTTGATGTGAAGAGATTATGTACACTTACCTATAGCAAAATAAATATCTCAGAATATTGGGCTGATTTGTTTTCCTAGGTCAAAGCTGTAAAAGGGTACATTCAGTAACTTCCATTTTGTTTTCCTGAGTTTATGGTAAGCTTAGTGTAGTCCCAAAGTTCCAAAGTTGTGTGTTTTCTTAACTATAGGTGTGAAGGAAAAGAAAGAAAGAAGGTGAATTTAGTCTTTTTGCATTTTTCCTTTGGTGTTTATTTTTGTTTGTTTGTTTTTAAATCTCATAAAGAATAGTGTTTTCTGGTTTGGTTATGAACTGTGTATGAACTGTTTATGAACTGTTTTGTTCTGTTAGCATCCCAGGTCACTTTCATCTTAGAACTGCGCCAAGTGGGTTTAAGGAGGTGTTAAATTGAAATGGTAAATAAAGCCCATGTTTGGGTCAAAATTCATCATTTTAGATATCTGTCATTTCACTACCAATGCAACCTTGTTACAAGAATCCGTTGGGAATGCATTCCCATCTAACGTAAATAAATCTGCTTTCTCTTAGCAGCATTTTGTTAACAGATGTAGCCCAGAGACTTAACTTTGCAGATTGTGTATCGGAATTGAGATGTTTCGGCTAAATTCAATAAACGTTAACAGCAGTTAACTAATTGCACAAAAAATATATCCCTGAATTGTGAGGAAATAGAGTTGCTATTTATGGTTCTGCTTTTTTGTCTTTTTCAACCTAGAGCATCTTGGGGTTGTTGATATTTCCAAAGGGAAAGTGATGCCATTTGACTTTAATTTTAGTTATTGAAGTCCACAGTTCTTCTAAATCTTGCTATAGATGGTTGCATTTGAAAGCAGAAAGTGGTGTCAAATTGACTCACGTGATAACTTTATTTTTTCAAAACTTAGTGTTTGAATAAACATTAAACAGGTTGAAAAAGTAGAAAATTCATGTTAAAATTGCTCTAGGCTGATGTAAATTGTATGTCCAGCACTTAAGCACTTACCCTGTTCTCATTGACCTGGACAGCAATTGCAGAGGTCGCATTTCTCTATAGGGAACTGAAGTCTGAACACTTTATCCACTATACAAGAAGCAAAGAGACCTTGTACACGTGCTTAACTAGGAGTCTTCGTTTTTAAAATAAAACTTTCTGTGACCATTGCAAATAAGACTAGTTTTAATTTATATTGAGTTTTTTTCAAGTCTCATGGAAGAAAATTAAGATAGGATGTATTCTTTTGGGGTTTGTTTGTTATTTTTTGTTGGGTTTTTTTTAACTCCAAGAAGATGGATCTTCTTGGAGGCAGCCAGTTTTACTCTGGTAGAGATCACTGAGAGTCTTTTTTTTTTCTTTAAAAAAAAAAAAAAAAAATTCCTTGTTTTTTTCTTTTTTTTTTTTTTCTTTTTTTTTTTTCTTTTTTTTTTTTTAAAGTTGCCGTGTAGCAAGAACAGTATTCTGTTGTGTGTTATATGTGCTACTAAACAGCTACACAGTAACTAGTCCTACTGGAGAATGAGCAGAGAGTATTCCTGAAATAGCAACACTGAGTATTTAATGGCTGCTTTTAGGCAAGTGTGGTTGTAGTTCAGGAAATGTTTCTTTAATATGGGATCATTAATGGTTAGATACAGTAAAGTAAATGTAGGACCAACCAGGATTTATGTTTTTGTATTTTAACTATGTATCCAGTTTGTGTTGTTGAATATGCATTTTTACATACAGATTGTTTTAAATTACAAACTATTACCAATGCCTCAAACTCAGTAATTAAACAGGCCATGTAAATTGCCTTTTAATAAGCTTAGGCACTATCTTTCAGTACTATGTTTTCGATAGCATCACTTCTCTTTTTTTTCTATTGCTCTTTTCACTTTTCCCTATTTCATTTTTTAATGGAAGTTACTTGCGTTATTCTGCCCTTTTCACACCAAAAATACAATGTGAAGAAATGGCGACATGTTTTACAGAGGCCTCTTCCAACTCTTTTATGGAAGTACAGTGATGGATTGTTTTGAGTGCTGAAGGAAGAATTTTCATTAGATCAGGTGAAACCAAACAGAATTTAACTTTTCCTTCAATTGTTGTAATCAGAGCATCTCCATTGCCAAAGGGGAGTAGCTACCCAGTAAAGTTCCCATAGCAGCAAGTTGAACGAGTAATGATTTTTCTCAGTGTGGTGTGTGTAAATGTAGAAGGTGGAACTCAAAATGCATGAAGAGGACTTTCTGTGGGCCCCTTTGTATAGTTTCTTTCTTGAGAAATTTCCAGACTTATTTCCAAATGGGTTGAAGGCTGTAGGAACTTTTATCACTGACTTTTAGGATGTTTTTGAATATTTTGTCTAAAGGGTTTTAGCTAGTGTTGAACATCTTTCACCAGTCCTCTGCACAGAGCAGGATTTATCACAGAGCATGCAATTTTTTTCCCAACAATTTATTTTCACGTTATTTTTTAATAAAATCCTGTATAATAAGAGAAGTGAGAATATTTTCTTTTGGGAGATTAGGTCTCTATATCACTCACAGTTTGGATGAAGATGACCCTAATGCATTCAAAAATACATTATTTATTTAGTTAAATTTATATATATATATGTGTGTGTGTGTGTGTAAGTTTTCCTATCTTGACATGATAACCTGTAGGAAATACCACACATACATAGTTCAGATTCTCTTTCTTTTCTGAGATTCTTCATAAAGATGCCAATTGCAGTGATTAATTGAGAGGTAGCTGATGACAGCAAGGATTCAGCTACCAATTCCATGAAAGTTTTTTCCATTCAATTTTATACAGTTTATATAGCACTAGCAAGTTGGAATGGATTTCTGCAGATACCCTGGAGACATGCGGATCCTAGTTCCATTAGCATTCCCATGGTTTATTCATGATATATAGATGTCTTAGTTTGTCAAGGAGTATCAAGTAGATATCAGAAGTGTTTTTTTGCCATTACAAAGTAATTTTGGTTGGCAGGTTAAACTATAATAGCTAATAACTTCAGGTCTTTAGTTTCTTTTATCTTGACCTGCCTAGGAGATAACTTTTATTTTCTTTAATTAAAAAGAAGTGAAATGTAAGCTAACACTTTCTAATTAACTTTGTGCTGGAGAATGACTGCAAGTGACAATGAGAGATTTCTTAGATATTTTTAGGACAGTAAAAATGTATTCCACAACTCATGTTCTGTATGGTGTGGAATCCAAAAGAGATCAGTTAGTCTGCTGCATTTTAGTGGTTTATACTGAAAAGAACTCATTATCCTGTAAATATTTCAGTAGTTTGTACAAAGTTAATACAAGGCATGTATTTTTTATGACTCATTATAGTATAAATGTTTACCAAGGGTTTCATTCAGATGTAGTATCATTTTAGTATAAACTCTAAAGTTAACCTCTTATTATATAAAATCAATATTTGAGAATTGGATTTAGATACTTACTTTTACAAGATACATAGCTTTACCAAATATAAAAATATTCCCTCAATATATGTTTTTCACCTCTAAATTGAACACAAGTTCATTGTCCCTTGGAAGACAAAGTAGCATCTTTACTTGGGCTTTTACAGTACTTTTCATAGGTTACAACTAAGTGCTTTTTGATATCTGAAGCATGTCTGCTGTAACCAAAACATTTTGTTTTAGAGCTTGAATTCAGTAAAATATTAAAACTTTGAGTGAACATAGATATTTTACGTGTTCACCCTGTAAACTGAATTAGATTAGCCTTCCATTATTTTTAAATATTGGTTGAGTATTGTGTAAATTTCCAGCAGTATGAGGTCCAAGTTAAAAATAAACACTTGCCAGTATGTTCAGTAGCAGAGGAAGGAAGCCGACTATAGCAAATTGGTTCTGTCACTGTCATGAGCAGATTGCCCAGTCCCTAAATGCTGTCTTTTGTTCTACTCCATTGACTGTGAACAACTCAAACTTCAGTTCTGAAGATTTATTGCCACAGATAAATTTTGTGGCAATAGTCTTTTGATCTCCTAGATCAAGATTGAGTTATAATGTATACCAGACTGTTTCAAGCTTTGAGTTTTCAGCTTTAGAGCTGTTTTTAAATGACTACTGTCAACATACCTTTTTTTTAACATACCTTAAACTTTGTATAATTTACTTGTCTTCAAGTGGACTTAAGATATGATTTTGTACAACCAACTGCTTGTTAAATATTTACTCTTAATTGATAATGCATAGGTTAGGCATTCATAAAACTTCAAATGCTCAGAGTTAGAGAAAACCAAATTTATTATAGCTTTGCAAGCATATTTTTCTTGTTTTATTTGTATGGGATTATTTTCACTTACATGACAGATGGATATATTGGCTAGAAATTCTTTATCAAATAGTATACAAAAATATGTGGCAATGTACAGTGCCAGGATGATAGATAGTGTTTGGCAAAATTCTCATGACAGTATGTTTCAATCGTATGCAGACTTAATTCTTCTCTTCAGATCTCACTGTTGAACTGGATAAGCCTAAATGAGCTCTGCATGTTTTTTGCCCTTTCTGTCATGGAACAAGCTAAATGATTAATAGCACACAAGAGCAAGGTGATTGATAGCATGACGTGAAAGGTATCTTTGTTTTCAAAGGTTGCAAATGTGGATGCTGATGAAATTTTTTCTTTTTGCTTCTATTTCTTGGGCATTAGGACTGGTCAAGTGCCTGACTCAAATTGCTGTCTGGAACACAATCAAGTTGTGCTTAGATTCCACCATGATGGCAGGTATGTGACATGTCCTCCATACCTACAGGACATACCTACAGCCTCTTCTTAGTGCTCTGCTGGTTTTTTTAGAGCAGATGCAACATGCCAGCACATTTTCTGCCATAAAGGTAGTTTTCAGTACTTGCTCAAGCTGGTAGTCTTAGAGCATTGCTTCTTTCTGAGCAGACCTCTGCAATTTTCCCCAGAGGTTGTCACTGAAACGGGGTTGATTGAATGGCCTTTGCTATAGTTGCTGGATTTACCTGGTTATATCCAGAACTTTTCTTGCTCAGACATTAAAATTTGTCTTCAAAAAGATGTATTTAGTTACTTAGAAAGCTAGGAGAGAATCTAGGTTTTTAAAAAAGCAATCTATTACAATTTTATTCAACTTTTAGGGGAAATAAAAAGCAGAGGAAGGTGCCTGAAACACTTGTTTTATTTGTAGAAAAAAAGGACTCTGTGCAAACTTGAGTAAAGAGAAATACAAATTTGAGCTAGCTAAAGGATTGGTCTAGCATTCACATGCATGTTAACAGATTGTATTATTGTCTTTTGCCTTGATTTTGAAATTCATGGCTTGTTGTGCCTTTTCTCCTAATTATGTATCAATTTTTGAGGGAATGGCAATGAAGTATAAGGAAGATCTCTTTTTTCTTTTTTTTTTTTTTAATGCCTCATTTAACAGAAATATTTCTCATGCAGCTTAATATAAAATGTAGTGCAATATAAAAATTCTGTCTTTCATGTGGTTTGGTTCATTTGTCTTGTAAAGAAGACATAAAACATCCTTTTCAAAAGCTACATTTTTCTCAGAACACTTTTAGTCATGTTCTTTCCCTGGTTGATTTTTTTTCCATCAATATACCTTTCTAAAATTATGTGACTGAACAACAAACCAAATAAATTTTATTATCATCCTAGAGTATGTGCAGAGGCTTTTTTTCAGACCCTGATATACCTTTTTCTTCTTCATTTTTATACTAGATAAAAAAGAGAAAATATTTTTAATATTAAGGCAGAATGAAACATACATAAATCAATGTATTAAACATTACTCATCATTGTTTCGAAAAGTGATCAGTGTTTCATACTCCTAGAGCTCTGTAAAGAGCAGTATTAATAAAAATGTGTTTTTCTTTTTTTACTTTTAATACAAGATTTTTCAAGAAAGGCTGGATCTGGTGTTCAGAAAGTCAGATTTCAGTATTTAGCCACCTCAGATTGGATGAAGGTTTTTGCTGTGTCTTTGCAGTCATCTGGGGAAATTAGGATAGTAATAAGCTGTCATAGAAACAAAACCTCAGATTTCTGTCATGTGGCTTTAGTTTGGTGTCTCCATCTGAAGTCAGGGAAAATAGTGACCCATGCCATCCTAAAGTAGATGCCCTCGGTAAGCAGAATGAGTTTGCCTTTGGAATGGCTGACTGCAGAAAGAGGTGGAATGACTGGCTTGGAATAGATACCTAAGAGAGTTTATATGCCTAACTTTTTGACTGATCCAGGTAATGAGGCAATTCCCACTTTGACTATTTTTAGGTTCAGACTCTCAGTTATGGTTTTACTTCATTGCTTTAATAAGATGTTAATCTCAATTAAATTGTTTGTGCTTAGATCATAAAATCTGAAAACAATATGCTCTCCTATATTTTCCTCTTTATTCTCGTATTTTTCCTGATCTCTTGGTTTATACTTACTTGTTGCATAGCTGAAAGAACAGCAGCAATGCAAATTTACTTGTACTTGGAATCTACATATGTATGTTTATAAAATAAACTAAATGTTTGGACGTATTTCACACATCAAGAGTGCACAGTTTCCTTGGTGATATAATTCATACTGGTTGCATAATCAGCTCAGTGGTACGTTTTCAACCTTGAAGCGTAGACCTCTCGGTTGTATTCAAAACTATACTGCAAGCCTTAACTGATTTCAAAGTACCAGTCATACTATGGTTTTGCATTTATACTATCAATTTCTGACTAGTACCAAGGGTTTCTTGAGGTGCTTAGAAGATCATATACCGATTTTATGGTCAAGAATATCCCAAGAGAAGACAAAAAACTGTTTACAAAAGTAGCATGAGTGCTGTCTTGATGCATAAGTGATATGATGGATAATAAAGTTGATAGTATATGATTCCTTTTTCTTGAACCGAGTAAATCAGGGAGCATTGTGACCCCCTGAGTTTGTGGTTTTTGTGCTGTTTGGGATTCTGACTCAGTAACCAGGATATTGACAAGGGTTTAAAATACACCACACATCTGTTTGCAATTGCCTTATTTTGATGGTGGATTTCCTGAAGAGTTATGGTAATATAAAGAATTGGGAGAGGATTAAAAGATTGTTGAAATTTCCAGCTAGCCTTCTCTTACTGTGTTTTCTTTTGGATTCATGCAACCATGTGCATTAAGATCAGCTTTTTTTAAAGTACTTACAAGAACAGATTTTTTGAGTTTGTGATGATTCTAAATGTCAATAACTGACTTATTTAGCATTAAATGATCAACATATACAAAGATTTCCAGGCTAGCTAACTAGCTAGAACACAGAAATGGATTAGCTTTTGTATCTGCAGAACAAATAATGTAACAACAACACACAATTAATTACACATTTCAGCACTATAAATGTGAGGAGATATAGCTAATAAGATGCAGGACTGCTTGTTGACTTAATGAACATATCAGGAGTGTTGATACCTAGGGACCAGTGAACTGACAAATTGAAGATTATCTGCTTTTTCTCAGTCTCTGGTCATTTACTCAGCAACCCACACAGTACTGGTCTGCTGCTGCTGTTACTAGGTTCTGCCTTTCCTAGGACAGGTGGTGCTTTTTGCTTGTTTGTTTTTAACAAGATAAGAGAAAGACCGGTAAGCACTTCTGATGCCCCTTACTCAGGCTGTTGATTAATTCTGATTATAAATTACTATGATAGTAGCTATGATGTTGATCCTGTCACTTGTTGAGGGATTTTTTCTTTTACCTACTGTATGTCATACTGGCAGGCACAAAGAACTTGGAGAATTCTTTTACAGCCAGTGAGAAAATATTAAAAAACTAACGGCAGAGGGAATAGAACATTCATGTAAGTAGGAAAGCTGTAAGTTTGCCCTAATTTTCCTTTGCTGTGCTTTTCCAAATATCTTTTCCAGTGTTTTTTGCTCATTTGTTCCTGAGTTTCATCCCCCTCCCCCTGTCCTTACTCTGAGGAGCTTTCTATTTTCTTTTTCAGCACATTCATACTAGTTTCCTTGTCTCATTCCTGTCTCCTTGCTTACATTCTTTCCCTGCTCCTGAGACCTTTAAGCTCATTCTCTTATCAAATTTAGCTCCCTATTTTTTCCCTTGTTGCAAATAAACTCCCAGTCATTTGTTCTGTCCATCAGCTTGAAACCTACAACTGTCTACTTACTGATGGCCAGTGGTGGTAAGGGTTTGGGATAAGGGGGAAAGGTCAGCTTCTTGGACTAGTCAGGGGAATTAGCAAAGTTCAAAAGCTGCAGCTTCTTTGTTGGAGGAGAATGAATATGAGAGAGGCCTCCTTACTGTTCTTTGTTTACTTAGGTATAGACTTCATATGTTGACATCTTTTTATCTCACCTGTGAAAAAGGTACCATGGGCTGTATTCTTGAGGGGTTAAGAAAACGCATATAAAAGAATTCAGGAATTAACAAAACTACTGTATCCTGTCTTGAGACAGTAAAAAATATTCCTAGTGAAATGATAGAGATCTGTGACTGCTTTCTCAAAACACGTATAGTGTAAACTGCTGGAGATACATGATCAATGAAAAAGAGCAACATACACGATAACATCTTTCCAGCTGTGGGGCTGCAAAGCATATAAAAAAGTAAGCCTCATACCAGACTAACTCCTGGAAAAGCAGGAGTTGATTTTAAGCTAAAAATCTAAGGCACTGTTTTGTGTAATGGCAGAAGATTCATTAAAATGTGCTGCAGCATAAATTTATAAATTTAACATGAATGAAATGATAGATTCAGATTAAATGCGTAATATGATGCATGTTCTTGTCACAAAAGAAAACATACCTGCGTTAAAATAATGGACAGCAAAAACAAAGGTTGTGTTCATGATTCCAGCAAGTAAGTTACCTGTCTTGCTTTGTAATTGTTAAAACTTCCCAAAGGCCCTGCCTTAACTTGAGCATAAATGAGGTACCTGACATCTTTCTCACAGAACACTAGGAGACAAGACTGTCAGCTTTAGTACAATCGTTTGGATGACCAGAATTTTTAAAACCAAGCATTCTTATGCATGCTATTTTGAAAACTTTGTCCCTGGTGCTTAGGAAGTTTCAGAAAATTGCATTTTTTGCCACCTGTATTTGTCTTTAACCTTTGATAAAATACTGTGTGTGATTGCCACCAGGCAGGTGTGTGTCTTTCTAACAGTGCTTCCCATCATTGTCTTATTGTAGCCTGTTAATGATGTTTTATGTCTAGTTTCTACCTGCTCTTTAACATCATTCTACACTAACTGAATGACTTCCATTAGGGTCTTTAAGAGTTTGGTTAAAGTTTTTTTTTTTGTCAGTCTGATCTGTTCAGTGTATATTATAACCCTCAATCACATGTTTGGAGGAGGTAAATTTCTAATCTGGGCCTTTAGAAAGAGGCTTCTGAAAGCTACATTTTGATCAATGTAGGGAAGTAAGGAGAAGAAGAGTTTAGTAGGACTTAATACAACATAACAGGCTCATGAGGACTGGGGAGAAAGTCTGTTTACAATTTCAAAGAAGACTTATCACAGTAACAGTAGACTGATTGCTTCCTGTACTTAATTTTCACTGTAACCTCCTCTCTTAAAAGAAGAAATTATACCTAGACCCTGTGAACTGGATGGCTTTTGCGAGTCCATTAGGATAAATTTCACAGTGAACAGACATAGTCTTGACATTTTCAAAAGACAAAATCAGGTTATTGGTACCTTAGAGTGAATACTGATAATACTACTGGCTCCAACCCAGAGTCTTGGAGAACAGCGTTTTGTGTATTAGCATTCATAACGGTGCTATTTCATGCTCTGCTGAGTTTATCTCTTCCATGAAGCACTCCCACCATGTCAGAGAAAGGTGGACTCTGGAAAAGTGATGGGGAGGGACCACAGTGCTAATCTGCAGAGAAGGTCTGTGTTTTTTCAGTAGGATTCCTCTGAGTGCTGGGCCCAGGTTGATGCCACCACAGTAGAAGCTGCAGCCTCTCTCCTGTTCCTAACCATCTGTTTCACATGTGGATTTAGGGAATGCTAAGGCTCCATAGCATTGTAGTCACATGATATCTATGCTTAATTGCAGAGAAGAGCTGGCTGAAAGCCATTTTGCATGTGTTTTATTCTCAGTGGGGAAGGTGTGACTATTTTATACCTCAAAGTTGGAATTTCAGTTTTCTTAGTTTGACAGATCCACTACCTGGTCTTTCTGACTTACTTTAGTTACTTGTAGATCTTTTTGGGAATCTGTGCTTTATGGTGTATTGTGTTTGAAGGAGGCACTTTAAACACCAAGTACCTTGTAGTAAGACAGCAGCAATGGGAGGAGGAGATTAGATAACATAGACTTTCTGTAAATAATATTACTCACTAGTGACTTTCTCCTATTAGTAAACAAAACAAAGCTTTGGAGCATGAGACCTTTTTTTTGTTCATCATCTTTCTTACATGCTTCAGTATTTGCATAATTTGCCTGTCCAGGTCAGAGCTGGTTGGTTGGAAAAGAAACCAAAACTATCTCTTTTGCCCCTGGCTTTAACTCTTGAAAAAGTGGCATGTATTTTGCCATGCGTTGTCTTCCTGCCTGCTTTTCCAGACAGATTGTGACTGAATTAAAGTACCATAACTGTAGAAAAAACATTCTACTGACTAAGTTAATGCATGGTATTCCTAAATAACTGCGGAACAGCTCCAAATCTGCTGCATGCCCCAAAGAAAAAGTAAGTTTAGGATGGAGCCTGCAACGTCTGCCATCCTGTCTGCCTTTCTGGTAACACTTTCTTGTCTGTGCTTGCCTGGTTGCTGTCTACCACCAGCTGTCATCTCTGACAGTCAGTCTCACAGGTTTCTACATTGGGTTTTATGCTCATCTCCGCCACCAGAGAGCCAGAATGGGAAATGAAAAGAGCATGCTTGAGTTCTCTGTGTCAGTAACGCACCCAGCCTTAGACACAGCCTGACATTGGCCCTGTGTGAGTTTGTTAGCCAGATGTCCAGGTCAAGCCTTCAGCACAGTTGTCATCCATTTTACATATCAGCAGGAGCCAACAATGGTGTTATCTGTGACCACTTTTTATGAAATGGATGGCAACTGTAGTGAAAGCCGGACCTAACTGGAGGCTCCCAGTCTTCTCCACTGATCTAGCAGGTCTTGTTGTAGACATAGTAACATAGTTGGCAGCTGGCACAGGGCGAATGGGCATCTGTGTCTCAAGCTTGGCCCACAGGCCTCTCCTGTTGCTGTAGAAGCCTGCCAGCTGAGCAGTTGGGCCTTCGTCATTCCCCAAGAGCAGCACCTAGGGACTGACTGCCATTTTCCTTTCAAGAAGCGTAGAGGGAAACTTGTGTCAGCCACAGCTTTGAAGTGTATCTTCCTGCATCTTTCTTTTAAAATGTGCTCACAGAAAAGTCAGAGCAGCTTACAAACTGTACTCTGAGTCCAGTATTATTTGGAGACAAACTGCAACAGTACGGGGTGGGGTTTTTTTTGGTATAAAGCCACAAAACCACTGAGGTCTCCTGACTGAGATTAGGTAAAAATATAAGGTTTCAAAACAAATCCTCACTTTGCTTAGTGCGTCGCTGAATCCCCTGCTTCAGTCTCTTTCTCCATCCGCTAACTTTCAGTGGCTTTTTGGGTTGCAGTGGTTTGGACCATGCTGAATCCTCAGAGAAAAGCCAGACTTTTTTTCATATCTGAGGCCTTGATATCTTCCTGTTTCTTTTTATGCTGCAGGCTATCTGCACGCTGCGTTTCTCATTCTCTCTCCTGTTTCAGCTGCAGTCTGCAACCTTTCAGAAGTTGAACAGTCTGTGCAGCTCTCAGAGAAGGAGCGATTCCTGCACCTTTCACCTTTCCCCAGAGGTATCCACCTGACCCAATTTGCAGCACCTGGTGCAACGCAAACAGGCATTTTTATCTCTGCCAGCTGCACCCCTCCAGCAAAATGTAATAATCAGTAATGAACAGCGTATTGTGAAAAAGTGAAGCAGATAGCTCTACCAACAGCAGGTGATTTTAGGAGCTAGGGTGTTTTTTTTAGTTTATAGTAAGTAGGTAACACCTTTCATCAAAAGCAATGTATTTTAATTCTTATCAGAAGTCAAAAGCTTACTGACTGTAAGACTTCTTTGCTATTCACAAAAAATCCATGAGCAAAAAGATTTTCTTCCATACACCACTCCCAAAAAGCAATATTCCAAGGCCTCTGAGGTCATTTAATATCTGCCCAAGTCTCTTTTCGAAGACTGTCTTAGCCTATTTTGATGTAAGTTTTGAACTAAGTTTAGGCAATCTGTTTGCCTAAAGGTTCTCCAATGCTAACAGTCAAAAAAAGTCCCCATCCCTTCCTCTGCACTGTGTGGGCTGTGGTAGAAGGGTTTCACCAGAATATTGTTAATGAAGCTGGACACTGACAGCCTGCCCACTGGTCTCCTGCTTTAAACTGTATATTCAGGCTGGTTTCTGGAGATCCTGTGGGAGGGAGAAGTGCTGTATGACAGACATACATGGCCTTTTCAATACTAGGGAAGATAAGGAACATTGGAAAAATCATTTAACATCAAACTTTCCTGTTATTATGTCTGCTGCACAATTTGTGATGTTGTAAATCATGAAACGGAAAGAAAAAAGGATGACAACTCAATGAGAGATTGCATTGACTCACTCTGGCCTTTCTTTTATTCTTTGGAGACAATTCTCTGCTACATTCTGGTTACTCCTGTTAAAGATAATGTTTAATTTTTTTTTTGGCAGTGTCAGCACTGTCAGTTCAAAAAAGTAATCTACAAGTAAATCAAGTTGCTCTGTGTTTGAGTGCTCTGCTGTCTTAAAAAACCAGAAAGACCTTTCCCTGTATGTCACTTAACTTGATCTTACAAAGAACATCACTGATCTTACTGGAGTGGCTCCAGTAAAAGGCAGTAGCACTGTCTTTGTACAGACTGGCTTTGGTCAGGACTGTTGCCTGTTAAAAAATAGAGGTGCCAACCATGCTGAACTCTGTTGGCTTGCAGGTGATAGAAGAAGGGGCATATCAAGCAGATAATTAGCACAGCTGGATTTTGTACCTGATAGAAACCAAATATAATTAGAAACAGGCATGTAAAGCTAGCTCATGCTCTGAGCTCAGATACAGGGGGTATGCAAGCAGATTTATGTTGCATGACAGTACTGCATTCAGTGCTCAGCCAGCAGTTTTGAGGCAAGAACGCCAAGGTAGTTGTTTTCCTGAGAAAAAATGAGATTGTGAGTGTATGTGTGTACATGTACACATGAGGGAGAGTGCATGCGCAGTAACTGCATACTTTGATAAGCCCTCTTCTAATAGGAAGAATAAGGCATGCTCTAGTTCCACTTGTCACATTTGCCGTATTTCTTTCCCTAGTATCTTACGGAATTTCTCTGTTCGGCCTGACACTTTCCTCTGGCAGTGTAAATGGCTCAATAAATAAAAGGATTAGATATTTTGCTTGTTCTGTGATTTTTGTCATGTTCTTGAAGAGATGCATAAGTTATGGGTTGCTGAGATGTGGCTTGAAGGATGTGATGATGGGGTTTGCATCTGATGAGAACTGTAGGAGTGGACATAGGTAACTCCAGGTAAAGGCATTCCTGGCTTTGAGGTCACCTGAAAGGTCCTGGCAATTAGGCTAATCCTGTAATATCTCCTAAAGCCGAGTCCAAGAATTGGTATTAATGGCACTGCAGGGGGTAGCTGTTAATCTGTTTGTAGGGCTGAACTAGCATGTAAGTTGCATAGGGAAGAGCTGGATAAATTAGAGGCAGTTAATTCAGGCTGCAGAGCTCTGAAAAGGTAAGGAGACTATGGGTCTTACGGCGAGAAGTAATGAATATTTCATCAGGACAACAGAAGCTTTATGTCTTGTCTTAGTGGAGAACTCATTTTACCAGATTTTACTTACATACAATAGCTATTGAGCTCAACTTCTGGATAATATAATTTTGAAAAGCTAACCATCTGCCCTACACATCCATAAGACTTTTAAAAGGTGCAGAAAGAAAAAACTAAGTCTTGGTATATCTCTACAACGTTGTGTTCGCTTATCCAAAGGTGCACATTAAAAATAGCATTATAGAAAGATAATAAATTATAATAGAAACATTTAACAGCTTTTCAATATGATAGGGTTTGTGTTTTTTTCTTACCAGCATTACCTTAATTGATTAGATTGGAACTGTGAATTTCAAAAGAAGTAAAATACTTGCCTTTTTTTAAATGGATGCTGAAATTGATTGACCAGCAACTGGTCAGTCTAAATTTAAACTAAATTTAAAAATCTTTATTCATTATTAATAGGTATTGTTAAATACTTACAGTCAGTATTAACTTCTATGTGATACTAAACACCAGCATCTCTTTTTCTTGTGTAGTTCAATGAGTGATCTGCACTAATGAAATACACCGTGGTTCTGCATGCCCACAGAGATAAGATTTTGAAGTACAGTGGCAGCAGCTAGAGATCTTCTGAACTCTGAGGTTATCTTGCAGAAGAGAAAATGGTGACAGCTCAGGCAAATTTGTGGCACCAAGGGAAACTGCAAACAGAATCCAGTTTATTTCCTGTCATGTCACCTGATGTAGCAGAATTATAGTTAGTTAATACTTCTGTCACAAAAAAGGCACAGTAGTCACTTCGTCTGAGTGATACTAGTTTGGTTACATTGAACAATTGACATTTTGTAGAAGCTATGAAGCAAACCAAGGTGGGAAACATTTGATATCCATTTTTTTTTGAAGTGACATAAATACAGATCTGATACAATTTGTGAACTGTGCTATAAAAATAGGAGAATAAATGTCAGCCTTCTAATGTTGCATTTTGATTTGTGAAGTTTGGAATATTAATGTTTCTAGGTTTAAGGTACCTTTTTGTGAATTCCTACCCATGTTGCCAACCCCTCCATGCAGTATTTGTACTTAGAGCTGTTTTCCAAATGTTTCTGACCCATTTAATGTTACATAGTACCTGAATTGTTAACAGTGAATTTATTATCTGTACAAGGGTACTATTTGTTGTTTCTAACTTGATACAGTTAACAGTTTATTTTTTTACTTAAGATAAAGGCACAATATAGGAAGATTAAATAACTAAGCATTAAAGATGAGACTAAAATAAAGGTGGAGATTTACTTGTCCTAGAATGGAGCATTATAAACTAGAATATCAAAATGAAAGGAGAAAGTAATGTGACAGAAATAATATGCAGATAATAAATCTAAGGCCATGCAACTAAACTAAACTAGGGTATTTAATATCCTATCTTGCCATAATTCCAATGCCTGTTCTGTTACGTATTTTGGTGCAAATTGTTCATGTATGTTCACTTTAAGTCTATTCCCCACTGTTTTGGAATATTCTCTTTCTCTTCCATTTAACTAAAGTTACATGTAAACACTAAAAAAGAAAATCAGAAAGACAGTTGCAATGATATTTCTGGTGATTTAATAGACAGCACAGCTATCAAACACTGATGCCCAAGGCTAGAATTTGCAACTAAATCTGCTAATTAGGTTAAGTGCTTAAATACCAGTAGGTGCCTATCTGCATCTTTAGGCACCTAAGTACCTTAAAAATATAGCCCCTTAGTCTCCCTTTTATTTGTAGAATGGCAATTATAATAATTCTTCACTTTTTAATTTTACTGTGAAGCCAAAGATTGTGAGGAACCTAAATACCACTATAAAAGGGGCCAGCAAACAAGAGCATTTTTCTAGGTCTCAATCTCTTTTCCTCTTGGTTAAGACAGGATGTCTTGCTGTTATTGTGGTCTTTGAACTAACAACTCCATTACTGGTAAAGAACCACTGTATCTTTTATAAAGCTTAATCCATATAGCAAGAACTGTTGAGATTCAGAGAAGGCTTATGGAAGGAACACACTGTATTCTGCATTGCGTATTCTTAAATGGTTGATATTTCTTACTGGCTTATAAACCACCATTTTATATGAGTTGAGAGGTGGAAAAACTGCAAATCTAGTAATTATTCTTAAAACAGCTGTTGATAGAAGTAGTTTTGTACTGTGCTGATTGTTTAAGCATGATTTTGTATGGACACTCATTGGGATTTCATTGTGGTCTTACTAATTCCATGATACCAATTATTGCTAGCACTGTGGTTTTCCTACCTGTCAAATTACTTTTTCACTGTCAAGAGTTACAGGTTATGTACATTTAATGGGTGTTTGCATGGGGGAAGCTGTAAGGAATATCTGGTTTACATTTGAATCTCTTTCTGGAATGGCAGATCTTTTCCCCAGCAACTCATGAGCTTGTATGAAAGAAATATGGTTAAAAGCTAAACTAAATGGATAACTTCACATAAATCAGTAAAAAGCAAAAACGGGGAGTATTCTAAAAGGATGTCCTGAAGGATTTATAAATGTTTCTCTGTCTGTGGCTCATCTGGGAGGATTGTCTTTATAAAAGAAATAGACTGCAAATTATTATAATGACTTTATGAAACAAGGAGTTTATTTTAAGGATAAATTAAACCACTACTGGTTTAGTTAGTGTATCCTTGTTACACTGTTGTAGGTCTAGAATGATAAATCTAGAAGTACTGTTTGGAAGATAATATTTCCCTCAGGTTAACTCCAGCATAAGTAATCTGTATCTGGAAACAGAATGTGGACAGTCGTTTTCACTATAGGAAATACATTTTTATTTTTCCTCTCTAGTCACAGGGCCTTTTCTCAAAGGAAGATGTTATTTTGATGGTGCTATTCTAAGTTTCCTACATCTAATCAAACCATTTGAAGATGTTCGTCAGGTCCCTGGCCATTTTATATACAGAAGGAGCTAATGCAGATTCAGATAGCTTTATGGAAGAACTAGTAATTATTTTAACTACAGCAGCTACATTATAAGTTACAATAAAGAGTTAGTGCACATTCCATTATAGATATACAAGCCCACATCTGCATTTTAGGACATACTGTACATTAATAGTTTGGTTATTAATGGGAATAAAAAATCATATTCAGGATTTTCAAAAGCTGATTTTAAACTTCAAAGTAGGATTTAATTTTTTAAAACATTTACTAGCAGCAGCTCTATATTGAAGAAATACAAAATTTTTAGTTTTGCAAATAAAACTTTTAAATAGAAAAAGAACATTATGTGAAAAGGTCACTAAGAGGACTACTGTCTCCTAATACACCCAGATAGAGAAAAAAAAAATTCTCAAAGGTTTGCAGATTTGAAAACTATTTGTGTTTGGCATCTTCAGTATGCACGATGAATATGAAAAGTAGGCTGGATTCCTGCATGATAGGCTCTATCTTTGAAATATGAGATGACAAATTGTTTCATTAAACCAATTAGTTCGTATGGCCTGGGAAATAAATTTAAAAGTGCATGCAAAAAAATGCAATCTAAAAGTTATCCAGTAGATTCCTAACTGGAGCGCTTTGATAGACTGGGAGGTGGGCTAAGTAGAACTTTAAGGGAAATGATGAGTTTTTTCTAAACGCTGAAATAGGAGGCAGCGACAGAGAGTTAGGAATTAGGTGGGAATCAGAAAAGCAGACTTTTTTTCATAAGGATTTTGAAGAAATATTCTAATATTGTTCTGTAGATCATTTGATGCATCTGATATATGATATTTTGTTATAGTAGTTACTTTGTCAGATATGTTACCTAGAAACAGAAAATAAATATTCGTTTTGCAAACATAAAAATTAATTGGAAGTGCAGAGAAGCTCTGAAGAAAAGATATATAGGAGTGAAATAGATTAGTTATATGAAGGAGGACATAAACAAGGATGGACATAATAGGACATACAGAAATGAATGTGGTGTACAAAAGATTGACTGGGAGGTGTTTCCCCCTGTCTTCAGTATAAGAATTTAGCAACATTCATAATACAATAAATTATTACAAGCAAAATATTTTTTTTATAAACATAGTCTGCAGTTAAACTGAAGATATTTTTTGAATTCGGGTGTGCAGAGAATATTCTTGAAACACAGAATGAAGTTACGAAAATGTTGATAGCTAGTGGTTCGCTGATGTGCAAAGCCATACCTCTGTTTTCTTCAGCTGAGGATGTGTCTTACAGTGCTTAAATGTGTAGTTACTTAAGAAGACAAAGCGAACTTTATGGGATGCATGCAGTATAAAAGCTCCCTACTGCTGGTCTAAATCAGATTTAAAATCTCAAAGAAAAAAATCTACTAATGGTAATAGATTGTACCCTGTTTGGATATTGCTTTTTGCTCTAAAATCTGGTGTGACCAGTGTTGGAGATGGCATTGGGTGAATGAGGCAGTGCTACCCTGGGGTAGGTGCCACAGTGCTGGGGCCAGGGACAGTTTCCTCCTCCTTGGGGCTGCGCAGTGTCAGGTTGTGGCCAGATCGAAGGGGTGATCTGGCAGTGCAACGTGCCTGCACCAGCCTGCTGTGCCCCATGGGATGGTGGAGAGCAGCAGTTCACATCTGCTGCTCTGTTTGCAGCCCGTACCTTGCAGAAATAGCAGCTGCAGCTGAACGGAAGCCAGTTCCTACAGGGCGGGGTGAACCTTTTGAATACATTTGTCTAATCATGCAGTCCATTTACTTGGGCTGTGAGCTTCTTCCCAGGATTGGATTCTGAGAGAAGTTTTTCCCTTTTGTTTTCACATTCAGTGTTTCGCAGCCAATTCAGCTTTGACTACTTCAAGGCCTCTAAACAAAAAAAAAAATCACTTGAGTCTAACAATGGCCCTGGCAGAAACTTCTCACAGCCCACTTTTTCCCTTCTGGTTCATGCAGTGTGAGGCTGACCTATTACACTCCACATCTAAGTCTATATTTGAGCTGATTTTTTGTTCTTGCTGAACAGAGGGGAACAGGGCTTAAAATAAAAAAAATCCAAAAAGGGTATGTCAGAATTAAGACCGGAGTCAGCCCTCATATAAATGACTACAACTCCATCAATTTCAGTGAGTAAGTGCCTCTCCCGAGTTGATCCCCTCTTCTTTGATATGATGTTAGGCATATTTCCTATAATCTCTCTTTTTCTCCCCAGAGAGGATTTTCCCATACATATACACATATGTGCATACATAAATAAAATTAGGATTGATATCTTAAATATCAAGTGACAGTGTATAGCCACCCAGTTCAAGATATAACTACTTATAGCAGTGATTATCACTGTTTATAGTGATCAGTGTTTATAAAGGGTATTACCTGACTGTAACAAAATTGTTTGTGGAGATTTACAGGGTGATGTCTGGTGGGTGACAGATCAGTGCAGGGTTGATACACTATTTTGAAATATGTGTTTGTGCGTATATCCTTAGAGAGAATAAAGGAATTTCCTTTGCAGGTGAAAGGAAAAAGAAAAAGAAAGGTAACAAGGAAAAGAAAGGAAAAAAAGAAAAAGATTGTAGCTTCCAGAGAATTCAGAGTAGGAAGAGTTTAAAACCTATCAGTTGTGGTCGTGTTCAGAGATTTAACAAGCAATCCATGAAATAATGTTCATTGAGCTAGAGAATGGCAATATCTGGTAAAGAAAGTTGAGCTTGAACTTTTAGAGCTGTCACTGCCTTGTTTTTTCTTTTCAAAGCATGTTTCTTAACACCATGGCAAAACTTGAATATTGTTTAAAAAGTAATTTTCCATTCTCCATTTGCAGAGTATAGCATCACAGAAAGTAGGATTGAAAGAGACCCCCAGATGTTATGTTGGCCGCTCCTTTGCCCAGAGAGAGGATAAACTGTACTTCATTCCCAACAGATGTCTGTATAACCTGTTTGTAAAAACTTCTAATGAGTGAAATCCCACAATCTCCCTGGAAAATCCATGGCAATTCTTCACTCTATTCATCCTTAAATTTTTCCTTCTTTTTTTTTTTTTTTCTTCCCCCCGGAGAAGCCTAAATCTCCCTGCATCATTCATTTTATGTGATGATCTGGAATGCAGTGCTATTTGCTTTTATAAAACTGTATGAGCAACTTGGCTGCTAGATAATTGTTCGGTTACTTTGGCAGTCTCATACTTCAATACTGCAATAGGAAATTCTTGCCAGTTCTTTGTGATTTTCATGTCTGTCTCATGATACTCAGTGCTTTTCCTGAAGCTACAGTTACTGAGTCAGAGATCTTCATTTTTATTTCAAAATGAAAAGAAAAATTCAAGCACCATCCATTCTCCCACCCCTTCCCCCCTCCCTGAGGAGAATGCTTGCAAAGTCTTCAAAAAAATAAAAAAACCCAAAGAATTGGCAACCTTTTTTTTTTCAAGTTTGCTTTATAAATTTTTAGGCTTTTTTAAATGCTTGGGTTGCTCATTATTAGAGGTTTTGATCCTGCACTTGTATGAAGGTCTGCTAACCTGGCTGTGTTCTGTACAGGCACAGAAATCAGCCCCAATGTTACGGTTTGAGAGAACCCATAACAATCTATTGTCATTTAGACAATTATTCTATCGCCCGATGACCCCTCCCGCTCCCAGAAAGGGGAATCGGGGAACACAAAGAAACACAAGGGTTGAAATATAAATAGATTTAATAGACTAAGTCTAAATAAATAACAATAATACTAAAGAACCAGTATCAATCCCGACACTGACATAAGATATCCAAGAATTATACTCAGCCAATGGTATCAGCAGGAAGCTGTGCACTCCCAGCAGGGACAGCAAATGGCGGACACTGCCAGCGCAATGGCTTCAGGAGGAAGGGAAGGCCTCAGGGGTCCGGCACCGGGGCAAGGAGTTGTCTGGACCCGCCACCATCAAGGGAGAGAGAGCTACGCAGCAAACTTTTCTAATTGATATTGAACGTGACGTTCATGGTATGAAATAATCCTGTTGGCCAGCCTGGGTCAAATGCCAAGGCCTTGCTCCTTCTTGTCCCTGCACCTGGCAAGGCTTGAAAACATGAAGACCTTGAATCCCACAGAGCCTGGCTGGCTATAAAGTAAATATTTTCACAAATTCAGACACTAGAGTCTTCTAAAAGCGCAATTTTCCCCAGTATTAAAGGAAGAGTTAGTCCTGTGTCTCTCAACCCAGGACACCTGAGAAGTGAATCCTAAACTTTGGTAATTTATAACTGCAGAAATATCTTTCTGCTGCTTGCAGAATTGGTGCTGAGTTAATCAGCACTCTACACTGTCCTGTAGAGCCTTTTATTAGTAGCCGATTGACTGTATTTTAGGAAACCGTGGAAATGCTGTTTGCAATCATAGCATCATAACAATATCAAATCACAACAAGGAGTGTAGTGTTTACTGTAAAAGAATTGAAAGTTGAAGTGGTTCAGAAAGTTTGCTAAACAGGGAACTGTACTACAAAAAGGAAAATACTGAGATAAAGTGTTCAGATGTGGCAAATCATTCAAATCTTTCAAACTCATTTTCAGGAGAAATACGGGAGGTGTTTTCCTCCTTTGTCACATTTACACACCTACATTTAAATATGAATGTTACTTCATTTTCAGATATATTTCATGTAAATGTTAGCTTTTATGACAAATAAAATAACCTCATATACATGTAAGAAATGCTATGTTAAGTCACAAGGTTCTGTGACTTAAAAGAAATGTTTAGGATTTTATAGATCTGTGTTAAACTGGTGTTGCTTGTTTCAGAAGAATTTTGCAAAGTTCTTCAGAAAATAGTATTAAAGAAGGAGTCGAGGGGAGAGAAATTCCAACTGTCCCTCAGTTTGTGTATTATTAACACATACGAGACATCTCTTTTATAAGGTTAACTTTTTATAGGTTATGAATTGTGACCAAATGAATTATAGTACAAAACTGGAACTTTTTAAGTTAGTGAAATGTAAAATGTTCTGTGTATTTTGTCTGTGTATCACTTGTAGATTGTTACGATGCTCAAAATAGTTGGGATTGCCTCCCCCCCCCCGCCCCAAACCAAAATACATCTGGTGTTTGTTGGCTTCCTGCAAATAATGGCTGGACTTGGTGGCTTTGACCCTGTTTCATTGTGATTAAGCTTGTTAAGATTTTATGTTTTTAGTATCTGTTTTACAACATTTTCATTAATGTGTATTTTATTAAGGTTCAAGTGGTTTGTGTTTTTATGGTTGCATCTGGTCTGTATAAACCCTGCTCCAGTTTAAAAAGCTGCTTGTCTCAGTACTGGACATTAGGAAATTTTTAAGTATAGTGGGATACGTATGTGTCAATTGTGTGACGGTACCTAGAAAACTCTTTCTCCTGGACTAGCTTATAATAATCTTACTACCTAAAGTATGGAGAAGGGTGTGTCTCCATGCTCATGTCTTTGTGTTTGTTCATGCCTGCATGTGTATGTTTCATATTTCCACATTTAAATATTTTGCAATGTTTGTCTTGAAAAAAAGAATAGTTATTTTTGAAGGGTGGTTCAGAATGTCATTGTGGTAAGTTATTTAATCCAAATATGATATTGGATTAATATATTTTTTAGTAAGTGTTGAAGAAGAAGAAATCCTATCTATATCAAAGTCAAGGACTCTTGAGTTTAGTTTCCCATGAAGATGATATAATATTTTTCTCTCAACAGTCATACAAGTTACAGATTTGCCTTGGTGTTCAACTGGCTGTGTGTTGTATAAGCTTGTTGCACATATACTGTTTGGTTTATATTTAAACAGGAATCAAAAGATGCTCTCATTTTCTCTTATTTTAGTCCCACAGATTATTGTATTTCTAAAAAGTAGGAGAACTACAAATATAAAATTATTAAATATTAAATAACTAGCCTCCGAAAAAGAATGTTTCCCTAGTCTTTCTTATTTTAACAATCATATTCCTTTTCAAGTGTTTGTTCTAGAGCTCTGAGAATTTGATGGCAATCCTTACCTTAACCAAGACCTGACTTGCTTTAGAGGTATCTGCTCTGGAAGGAGTTTGCTGAGGTACTGAAATACTTCCAGTGCACCAGGTTGACAGTTTGCAGAAGTGCACAAGCATGGAACAAGATGAAACGTTCAGCATTCTCTCTTTAAAGTCTTTTCTCTAATAACTGGTAACATACCTGAGGACACAATCAAGATTCCACTCTGAATTCTCATGTAGACTCCTCATTAGCTGCTGTGTCAGAACTTTGCATTCTTTGATTGCCTCTACCATGGCTCTTGTGTCTCAAAAATAGCCATTTTGCATCAGCTTTCCAAAGAGCAGATTGTTCACATCTTGTTGCTGTTAAAGTACTCTTGAAAATGGTAACTCTTGTTCTTAGTGTACCTCACAACTCCATGACAATTCTTAGTTTACTATTTCATCAGTTTTTCCTTTTGCTCCTCCACCACTGACCGCCTGTCCATACTTCTCCTTTTCTCCTACAAGACAAATTTTGTTAATGACCAGAGAGTGTTCTAATATGCCCTATGTGTATAAAAACATATACATGATTGTATATATTTTTGTGCACAAAGATGAGCACAGAAAGTTTTCACAAACTGTAAGATGGGAGTAAGACACATTCATTGGTGCTGATAAAGAAATGGGACTGGTACGGCTCTATTGGTTTTTCATTTCCACTTTACTTGGTTCTTCAGATCAGTCAATGCACTCAAGATTTGGAGGTGGTCTGTATAAGCAAAGACTCTATCAGCCTGACAGCTTGGAAAAGATCCTGGCTTTTTAGCCAGTGTTCAGGCAGCAGAAACACTTCCATGCAGTCACACTGATGTAGTTCAACATGTGCTAGGGAATGGAAACTGATGAAACAGCTGAATTGGAAGAAGTCACAGAATGTGTCTTTTGTTTTCGATACAGAGCTGTGCAGATGCACCATTTCTGTTAAGATCTACCTGCTTTTGAATCATTTTAGCTCTTTTGCATGAGTGTAAAACTTTGGTAACCAAAGCTTTTGTGGATTTTAGCTAGACAGGATTATTGCTTAATTACCCAATGGCTCACTGTGGTCTGTGGAGTATGAGAGAACTCAGTTTCTCATGTGTGTAGCCGAATCAGTGACACTAAGAAAGGGTTAGTTTGATGCCTTGAAACTGTGAGATTATGGCTGTCCAGCTCTGGAGCCCCCAGGTGCAAGAAGGACATGGACCTGTTGGAACAGGTCCAGAGGAGGGTCATGAAGATGATCAGAAAGCTGGAGCACTTCTCCTATGAAGACAGGCTGAGAGAGTTGGGGTTGATCAGCCTGGAGAAGAGAAGGCTCTGGGAAGACCTTATAGCAGCCTACCAATACCTAGAGGGGGCCTACAGGAAAGATGAGGAGGGACTCTTTATCAGGGAGTGTAGGGAGAGGACAAGAGGCAATTGTTTGAAAGTGGGTACATTTAGATTAGGTATCAGGAAGAAATTCTTTACTGTGAGGGTGGTGAGGCACTGGAACAGTTTGCCCAGAGAAGCTTTAAATGCCCCATCCCTGGAGGGGTTCAAGGCCAGCCTGGATGGGGCTTGGAGCAACCTGGTCTGGTGGGAGGTGTCCCTGCCCATGACAGGGGTATTGGAACTGTTCTAGGATGATAATGATTCTATGATTATTGTCACAGTACAAAGCAACAATTCATTTATGTGCCCCTGTAGTTTGAAAAGAACAAGTTTGTCAGCAAAGTTTAGATCTTGTTGCTACAGGACAGACCTGACAATGAGAAAACAAAGCCAGGGCTAAATAAATATAATTTGTCTTGTTTCACTGTTGTTCCTGGACCTTATTGCAAACCGGTGTCCCCTATCACTTACGAGCTATGTAGAACTGTAATCCAGGGGCTAGCCAGCATAACCTTCCAGTTTAAGATCACTTAATTTTTCTTTTTAGAAAGTGCTTCTGCTACTTTTAGAATACAAGTGCTATTTCAAAAGGTTTGCCAACATAAAAATATTTTCCATTTTTTTTGCATTGCTCATGCCTTACCTATTGTATTATATAAGCATCACACTTTATTATTTAGTAGATTTTAATGAAATACTTTATTATTACTTTCTTAAAGTAGAATGTTAGTTAAAAACTAGTTAGCATAAAAATATTGCATGTTGCGGAATTTACTAAGCTCACTTCTGTTTTTGAGATTATATTATGTTGCATTTTATTTATTATGCTTCTAGATCACAGGATAACATTTTACTGCTCTTGTGAATTTTATCAGAAAATGCACAAAAACCTCAAGAGGAAGTGGTTGCATATAAACTTCAAGATACAGTATTGTACTTTGACAGGAACAAATAAGAGATTCAGAAAGTTTTACTAGTGCTTGAAAATGTTTTTATGGTCTCAATGAGCTGGAAAAAGAAGTAATTTTTAAAAAGATACAAGTACTGAATGCTATATTCTTATGGACAGCATTTTAGAGGCACAGTTTTTCAGAGCCAAGGAAAGTCATGTTCATCTCTAAGTACAGGCCATTGATGCTGAAAATTTTTGACTTAGAAGTGTAACAATACCTGGTTAGTTGGCCAAGAAACATGGAAAATAAGGTTCATATTGTAACAGTAATTAAGTGATACGAGAGCATCAAATGTAGAATAAATTTGCTGCCAGCAGATGGCAGCAGAATGGAAAAAAAAGGCACATAACTATGAGATAGTGGACAAAAGAACTCAGATTTCTAACAGCTTAGTTTCACTAGCTGATTTTCACTATGCAAGGTAAGTTAAGGTTCAATTGGAAAGGGGAAATGTCCAAAGAATGCTGATTTTTGATATATAACCTTGGACTGCAAGAATTCTACTGCAGTTCTGTAAACACTGATTTCTGGTGGAAGTTTTAAGAAAAGGTTATATTTGAATATATTTACACTAGTGTTTGGCTATAAAACTTCTGACGTTTCACTAATCGTATAATGTGAAGAATTATTAATTCTGATGTCCCATTGAAAAAACTCATTATATCAGAGGAAAGTGGAGAAGTATTAATTTTAATTGGAGCTGTCAACTTATGTCCAGTTTAGAAAAGAAATAAAGCCTTTAAGCTGGTTCTCTCTGCACATAGCTTAGTTAATATTTGATCACCCAGTGCAAAAAATTGCAAAGAACTTATGCTGTAAATGCTTTTGGTGTTTCGCTTTCTTTGGTGATGTGTGTGTTTGGGGATGTTTGTTGCCAGAAGTAAGGAGGAGTGAATGAGAATTAATTTTCATCTTTATCTTAAAATCTGCTGTATTACCATCTGCACTTTGGGAAAATATGCAGCACTGTCATTGTTCTGCATGCTTTATGGTGTTCTCTACTGCAAACTTCTATTGAAGAAGACACAGGATTAAAACCATAAGTAGCTGTGTTTCCGTTGTGTGTGTGTATACAGTTATTTAAACTGTATTTGTGATTTATAGTGTTGCCAGGCATGCCATTTCAAAGTTACAGTTAAAAAATTGTTTGTAAACATGATTTGAGGCATAGACAAAAAATTATCAGGGATCCACCAAAGGTGAAGAAGGTAAGAGGGAATGTTATTACTTCTATATTCTTTTTGAATTTGTCCTTTTTTGAATTTGATGTGGATTTTTTTAGAAAGATGGTATATGCATTTCAAATTAAAAGAACTCTGCCAAAGGTAAACTGAAGACTCAGGAATTGTTTTAAATCTCAAAGTCTGCATTGTATAGCTTTCTACTAGTTAGCTGGAGATTTTTCTGTATTGCTTTGTGCAAAGAAAGCAGAGTAGGAAACTTATCTCTGTCTAGTTGTATATCTATGTATATGTATAGACACGTGCAAGTTGTTTATGGATATCTTGATTAATATGGCACAAACCTGTGCCCTGTTGAATTTTTGCTTACTGACAGTTCAGTTTTACAAGGTTGTAGAAGCTTATCATATGTATTTGTGGGGTAAATAGCTTGAGACAGATACCAAAATTCCTCTGTTTTACTTAATGCGTGCTCATCTTTTGCATATATTATACTAACACTAGCATTGATTGTGCCACTATTATTCTAAAGATTTTAAAATGCAAGATTTTCTTTTTGACAGGTCAAGTCACACAGAACATATCTTTCCACAACTTCATTCAGTTCTAAAGGCAGCAATGAAGTTGCTTGCCTTTAATTGACCCCAGAATAATTTTAAAAATGTTATTATCCTGTGCCTCAGACAGATTCTATTGTTTAAAGCAGTTTTAAAAAGGAATATCATTAGGTAATTAAAAGCATTACTTGCAGTTGGGTGGCTGTCTTATTGATGTGGTGAAACAGTAAGGGCCTTACCATAATACAGTAAGCAAGGCACAGAGAGTATCACACTGCACTTTACCAGCCACGGTGTACATGAGCAGCACAAATCTGTGTTGGTTGCAGTTGAATATTTTTGTAGTATTAATTTGAAATACTGTCTATTAGTTTATTATCCATATGGAACTGGCACTCTTTAAAGCTAGAAACAAAGAAACAAGTAGTGGAAGTTGAGAAATTCCATTGACCCAGTTAAATATGATTACAAGGTTAGAACTGAGGCCAGGATATTTGAGCTCTACATGTAACATTTCACTGCTCAGCCCCTTTTGAATGGCATTACCTCATCTAGCATCCATTCAGGAAAAGAGTGGCAAATCCCACAAGAGCAGATCTAAGTTATCCAAGGTCATTCTATGAGCAGAATGTGGAGAATTCTTTTTATGTTTTGAGTTACAAGAGGATGCTTAAAAATATACGTGGTGCAGCGTTTTATTTATTAATGTTAGTTTGTTTGGGGCCAAATATAATTTTCAAACTTGATTCTTTTGCACTGTCTATCCCACATGTTTCATGTGTCAGGTGCAAGTGAGTCTGATCACAATATAAGGAGGAAGGAAAGTATAAATAAACTAAGGTGCTTTGTAAAATAATGGCTTTATGTGAGCAAATGACATCGATTGGAAAAAATTACATGCTGCTTCCAGTGATGTAATCCAGAAAGTTTGAATTGCCTTTAATGCTTTCAGTCTCAATAAATTCCTTTTCGACTGAGTTCTTCCCAGTAATCAGCTTTTATATTGCAAGCAGCAGGCTCGATGTCTGTTTATTCCTTCATTTTGAAAATTTTGTGATAGAAAAGGCAGGTATAAAAAAACCTCCACATTGCATAGAATTATTAGTAATTCAGATATATTTGAAGGTTTAGATCTTTTTAAAACATTGACACAGCTGGAGCAGTATTCTTTTTAATGTGCATGTTTTTATGATGCCTGTAAATAGTCACAGAGATAACAGGCTAAGTATACAATTGAAACATTCAACCCAGGAGGTTTTTGGGGGTTTTTTTTGTGGTGTTTTTTTAAAATCCATATTCATTTTTCTGCATGTAGACATAAATATCAATGTAATAACATGTTGTGTAAAGATACAAATGAATCTACAAATACAGATTTTTAGTATATGTAACAGATGACAATGTGATTAGAAATAAAGAACATTGAATTTTAAAATGCTTGCTATAAATTAAAGAGAAGCTTTGATCTTTCTTGGGTATTTTTTAGATCTTGGAATAGTACTTATTGCCATTAACAAAATTTCATCGTTGTGAGATCAACATTTAGGAGAATCTTTGTTTCATTCAAGACTTGACTGAAAATTATGTTACATTCTGTTGTTTTATTTTGTAAGTTTATCCCTGTAAAATGCAACTACAGGCGAGGCATTGTATCAGTTTCTGGCACAACAGCTGTGTCTTTTGAACTGCATTTGTCCAGTAAGGGCTTTGAATGTAAGAGTGTTGATTAACATTTGTAATTTCTTGATATACACAATAGAAAAGTATTACTGAATTGCATCCAGTTATTTAGATTGAAATTAAAATTGAGTCTCATACAAAGACTGCTATTAACATTCCAAGGGCCTTTCTCTCACCTCCAGAGGATCAGATAATTTACATGTACCCATCTCAAGTAGCATCTCACCTCAGAAGGCGTGCCATTGAATCCACTAGAATATTTTGTGAAGATAATACGTGATTACATATAAGTAAAGGCAGCAGGATACAGCTAACAGAGTATTTACTACTTCAGAGATAGTATGTATTTTGTAGAGTTCAAAAGGAGAAACGTCACAACTCTTTTGTTATTTAATCTTACTAAGTATGGTTTTTGGTTTTTTAAATTGAACGCTGTCATTTTAAAGGGCTCAATCAGCTATTTTATATTGATTATTTTTTGTGTATTATAGTTATAAGTGTAACTGCTTGCTGAAATATAAAAGGGTTGTGAAAAGTTTTAACTATACTTCTCTTATCACATATGCATCTATTGAATGTTCACAATAGCTTCATCTTTTCTTGAGTAAGCTAAAGTTATATTTTAATTATTTTTATCAAAACAGAATGAGAAAAAGCTGCTTATTTCTTTGTATTTATCTTAAAGGCAATCAATAAATAAATATATAAACAATACAAAAATGCCTGTAATTCTGCAGGTGTTACAAAGTATATTTCTGAAATTACTCAGATAATACTTTTCGGAATACTTTCTATTGGTAAGGCTTATGGAGAAATTTATCTTAAACTTTTTTTTTTTTTTTCAGACTAGAAAAGCCTTCCAGATTTCATTTTTTTCAATATTTAGACAACTAGACTAATGGAAAAAGACAGGACTGATTGATTAGACGTATCATATAATGCCATTTAGATTTCCAGTACAATACATTTTGTGGAACAAGAGATAAAGCAATTTGCTAGAAGGCAAAATATAGAAAAACTGTTACATTCTTATCAGAAAAGAGTCTCCCCATATACTCTAAAGGATTAAGCTGAGATTGAAAAGAGAGAGCATTATCTTTGAAAGAAAATCAGTCTGGGTGATGAATCCTGAAATTGAATCCCTGCTGGCGTATCCTTTTTCCTGAATGGATTCTTTTGCAGGACCCTAATTTCTCAATGTAATCATGGCACTCAGGTGCTTAAGTTGTAGATGCAAGGAGGGCAGACACTGAGAAGATACTGCTTGATGTGCTGGCAGAGCTGAAGTTTGCAGAGTTGCCTGTCAGTGAACACATACATATACATAAGTAAAATCAGGCTCATAAAAGATGTATTTTACCTTTTCTGTCAATTACAATTCAACACCCTAACATTTACTGTAAGGTTTCAGCTTCATGAGATTCAAACAGCTGCCACTACAGAAGGGGGTTGGGAGAAAAGGAAAAAACAATAGTAAAATGTTTTACCCTCCCTCAGTGGAATATGGAATTTCCTGCATTGTTCTCTGTGTGTCCAGGGTCCGGGATAGGCAAAACTCACATATGGTTCAGTAACATATTTTGGATAAATATTTGTGTCAGAGTTTTAAAGCCTCATTTATAATTCTATTTCATTGCTAGAAGCAAATAGGAGCTCTGTATCAATGAAAAAACATTGCTCGGTTCCCTTTGGTTTCAAATCCCACTGTATTATATTTTTAAGTTACAAGTTTTTCAGCATACAACATCACATTGTGTGTCTCTCTGTAACTTGTTTTACATGTTATTAATTTTAATATTTTTCTGCTCTGAACTGTGTTTGATCAAATCAATTGTCCGAATTGCTCTGCTGTTGTCAGCAGAAACATCGGCATCTGGTATAACATATGTGGCTTGATCAACAAAATGGTAAATTCAAGTGAACTATAGAGCTTGTTGCTTTAAACATTGTAAGAATGGGCACACTTAAAAAGTGAGTTATGCCATTTTAACTGCTTGTATTTGGCTACTGGGTCTGTAAACTGACCTTTGTCTAATTGGTAATAGAAGTGGGGAGGCAGGGAACACACACCAATTTTGTTTTATCAGTAACATGCTCTGGTGTGCTTTTCCAGGTGGTGAGTGTAATAATTTCCACCTTCTGCATGGATATGAACATGTCTCTTAAATAAAAAGTCTACCAGGATTGATTGTTTCTATTGTTCTGGTTTTCTGCACCACTTCTGCTTTGTTTTGACTTTCTCCTAGGGAGTGGTAGGGGAAAAAGTACATAAAGAAAGTTGTTTATAGTTATTTGGTAACTTCTTGCTGCCTAAATCTCAGCGACTTAGGCAATTGCTAGTTACCGTTAGCTATTAAAAAACAAAAGGATTTAAAACTATATGGACAAGACAATTTTGCAGAAAGCAGTTGGGCATTCTTGAATTGAATTTAGACCATGTTGCTATTCTAAGCTTTATGTTTTGGAGCAAAACAAGACCAGATTAAAAAAACCTGGCTATTTCTGCCCCTTATTGCTCCCTGAAGAGTGTTTTCCTTTTTCCTCAAGTGTCTTCCACATCTCAAGTAATATTAATCTCCAGTCTGCCTTTTCCTTCTGCTTTGTTTCGGACCAGCTCAGACGCTTTGGCAATATTTTCCAAAGCTAGTAGCCAGTCATCATGTGCATGAATTTTTATTAATATATAGTATTTGGGACTCAGTGTTACCTAATTCTTAGGTAGGATTTGTCTCCTCTCCATCAGTCTCCCAAGAGGTGCTACAGAACAATGCTTTATTCCTAAGTAGTAGACACACACAGACGCAATTGGCACTTCTATACAACCAAGAAACTCCTACTTCTATGAAACTACTGAGATTTGTTAAATTAGTTTGTCACATAAAGTGACCATGTAGCTTTAGAGCAGTTAAATCAAGGGGGTTTTGTATGTAGGTGGGTGGTTGGTTTTATGTCCCTGCATAGAAAGACATTTAGGTATAAAAGTATTTTCTTTGACTCTGGCAGGTTTGTGTTCTTCCTAAAGCTCCAGTTAGTTGTTCATATTTGTTACTGTAGTAAGGTTGTCTCTATATTTCTAGTTCTTTTCAATTTCCACATCTGACAGGCAGCGAGGCCTGGTAGGCAAAGGAGATGACCTGGTTCTGTCCCTGGCATTGTTGCTACCTTGTTGGGGAAACATCAAGTCACTTCTCTCTCTTCCTTTTCCCATTTCTAGCCATAATGATAATGACTTCCTCTACTAAGTCTATGAATGAAATACCTGTATATAAATATTTCCTTATTAAAGAATATGTAGTCTTTGAAAACAAAATATTTCAAACATAAGAAGTAGAAACACAGAAGAACCAATTTTGTAAATTTTTGTTTAAGGACATGTATCTGGTCACCTGGCACCCTGCTTCATTTACCTACCAAGTAAGACTGCTTACCAAGTATGATTTTGTGTGCTGTGCCCCAGTTTCAGGCATAGAATTTTTTTGCCTGGAGCTTTTCAGTCTACAGATGTTTACACTGCACTTCTGCCTCAGTGTCTCTAATCTGGATGTAATCAGTGATCTCATTCGCACTTGAAGTCTCCAGAGAAGGGATAAACTGTACATTGTGTCCTCATCCATCTGTGTCCTCAATGATGTAATCAAATTATTGGTCGAGTGCAGTCCAGTTCCACTGGTTGACTTGCATGGCATCGATACCAGTGCTAAATACACTTCATTGCCACTGCTGCATAGGCATAGCCTTATGGAAACATTTTGCAATGTGTTCTGTGTTTTCTCAAGGGACCTGCACTTTGCACTTATGTGAGCTGTCAAGCTTATAGATGTAGCCTCTGTGTTTTCCTTTACTTTCTGGCGTTTATGGTTCTGTTTCCTCAGTTGTCTAATCTCTCTGAATGTTACTGCCAATGGGGGTTTTGATGTGTTGGAGTGTAGCTCTTAGTGAGTTGTCTTGAATAACTAGTAACTTCAATAACTAGTGACTTGAGTAACTAGTAAATGCAAAGTTTCTGAAAGGCAAATCTGTTTTGCAAAACCAGTATTTAAAGTGGCTGAATGAATAGTCAGTATTGACATCAAAAGACAGAATTTTTGACACAGGACTCCGCAATATAAACAGTACACCTGCTGCTTCATAGTCTAGACATATTAAGGTAATTTTTCACAACCACTCACTTTTACTTTGTGGAAGCATTAAATGCTATAGAAGACTCATAACAGTGCTACATAGTACAATGTACTGTTTTTACAGAGTTAAGGAGTGGGTGATTATTTGAGCAGACAGCTGCTCAGAATGCACCTGTGCCCCATTTGCTCTATTCAGGATTTACCATAAGATCATAGGTATTTCAAGGTAAAGTATCTGGTTTTGTTATGAGACAGCTTATAGATATTAAGACAAAGCGATGGTCCCTAGTCATACTGTCTTCTATTCTTCCCTATTCAGATAACAATTTATGATCTGGAACTTGCTGTTCTAGAAACACTTTAAAACTCAGGAGCAGATGTATTATAGTCACCGCAGACAGCATGGTTAGGATTGAAGGGATGGGATAACCATTCTGGCAAGCATCCCTTTTCTCCTTACTTTCTTTGCTCACCTCAAGAAATGATTATTTTGGTCTGTGCAAAGCAAATGGGAAATAATGAAACAGTTTGAGTATACTGGAAAATGCTGGACTACAGTGATAGACTGTTAGTGAAACATTATCTATTGAGTATGTATTTCAATGAAATGTCAGCATGAAAGAACACTGAAAGAACATTAAGGATGGGATCTGTGTTCTGTATCTCTTTTGATCTTGGTAGAACTCAAAAAGGGGGATGTGGTCTGTCAGAATTAACAGGTAAAAGCATAACTACTAACTTAACGCTTACATTGCTTAAGTTGCTCACGCCTGTGGACATGACTCCTAAACATAAATCTGAAATCTTGCCAAAACTTGGGAGGTGTCTCAGTGCAATATTCAGTCAGCATTTTCATGCTTTAATAGCAACATTGCAAAATCTACTCAGCTTTCTCATGGATTCATCAAGGTGGCAAAGATCAGCCAGGTGTGGGACTCTACAAAATTGTGTTACGTTCTATACTTTCATAAGGCAGGCACAGTAAAATTCTCAGCTGTGTTAACTGGTTCAAGGTAGCAGTAGTTTAAAGACCTCTATCCTAGTCGCTTATCATACTGTCGAGACTTTGGTGTAGTCATATATAGGGACATAATTTTCAGTTCACTTGACCAACTCATGTTAGCATAGATCTATAGTGTTCTAATGAAAAAGAAAGTACTAAACTGGCAAGCTATCATCTCTGGTCAAAAGAAACAGGTAATACAGAGGAAGTTTCCTTGCAAATAATGCACTAAATTACCCACTTTACAGAAGTACTGATAACAAGATACCGAGATTAACTAATTTAAAAGTACCTCTAAAATATTAAACAGCTGGAGTTTGTGTGTTGGAGGGGGGCTAGTTTGTGAAAGTTTCCCTTCACAAAGACAAAGGTCTACTACCGTCTCCCTATGGAAGAACAACAGAAGTTAGAGTTGAATCAGACATTCAGTGAAAGGATGACCAAGTACAAGAATAGTCATTTTGAGACAGGGATTTTCCCATGATAGACTGTATCTCTGTTTTATGTCATAGTCCTGGTGCAGAAAGATATGATGATATGTCAAGATTTTATCACCAGTGGTTTGAAATAACCTGTATGACTACCTGTGATTTAATCACTTGTGGGTAATATATGGAAAGTCTGTTCTTATGCCAGGAAAACTTGCATGGTACGACACAATGTCTTTTCTTCCTAATGCCTCTGTTCTAGAGAAGTAGTATTTAATGATGTACTGTGACTCAGCTGGATGCCCTGAGATGGTGAGTCTCTGATTTTAATGCTCTGTTTTCCTCCAAATATGGCAATCTGTGAAAGTCTTACTAAGCCAAAACTTCCTAACTTATCCCCAGGAAAACAACGGCTTCCCAAGGACAGAAAAAAGATCTGTTAGAGCTTTATTTTTCCTTCTTCTTATCCCCATCTTCTGTGTGTACAAGCATATGAGCACATTGAAAGTGTAGTTAGGGAGAGGAAAGAATTGTTCTGTGGACTATGTATTCTCATGGGTCACTTAGCACCAAATTCTAATGTAGATGAGCCATGTTGTCATTTAAATATGTATAGTTGGTGAAAATGAAGGTTTGAAGTTTAGGTAGAAGGTAGGATACATTGAGGCACCTAGGCTAGAATTCGTTTATATCATCAATGAAGAGGAGTATGTACTACCAGGAGGTTATTCAGCTACTAGAAACGTGTCTCTTGGCTGTAGAGAATTACAGGGAGCCTATTGGGAAGTATGCTCTTAGTTCAGAGGCTTTCTTTAGGTGGGAAGATTGTGGAGTCTAAGATTTGTTCTCTTCCAGTTAACACTTTGTAGAAGTGGACTGTCTCGTTCATGCTGGATTCTAATGCACTGGTTAACACATTATTAAAAAGCATCCCTTTTTGTAGTATAGATGTGTTATTAAAAATGCACCAGTTTATTTCTGTAGGCTCTCCCCCTCTCTCATATTAAGATCAATTGAATACAGAAAAGAAGCCAACAGAAGTTTGTAATATGTCCTCAAGGAAACAAGAATTAGGGTTTTTTTGCTGTTTTAATTTTGTGCTGATAGAGACAGTATATGATAGTTTAACAGGCAAAATATCAGCAATTTTAAGACTATATTTGCTTTTAAATAAAGTGAGTTATTCCATTCCATGCCTGTCTCAGACAGTAAACTGCTTTCTGTTCTATTAGCACGGATTAAATACAAACTAATGCCATTAAATTCATCAGAGTGGAGCAAAGGAGAAAAATTAACTGTCATATTCCTTTTTTTTCTCCATCTTTCCTACTTGCATGAATTTTAGTATCTTGTGAACATCTAAATATGTAATTGTCATATCCTCTTCTCTTTGATTCTTCTTCAGTACTAGGCGATCATACGTTTGATTAATTGATTTTCTCATTAAAGAACTCAGAATCAGAGTTGTTTTGTCTTGATGATCATAACTTTTAGTTACTTTTTTCTCTTAACTGGATTTTTTTTTATTTTTTGTCCACTGCATTTTTTTCATAGTAAGTGCCTTTTTCAGGAGGTTTTCTATTGTTCTCTGTTCTCAACAATGCTGAAGTTTGCCTTTGCTTACAAGGAAATCCTTGAAATAATCAATTCCCAAATTTTTTCATACATACATTGACTCCAGAATGTTGTCCATGTAAATTGATTTGTCCCGAGGTGGAGAGGGACACAGGGAGGGACAAGTGATTGTGCTTGTTTATGGTCAGTTTGCACCCCATTTCTGTTGTGACTAGGGAACTTTGCTTTTAGAGAAATAATTTAATCGAAGGTCATGTCTTGGTAGGCTGGAAGTCCATAGCCTATTGTAACAGCCGTTTCAATAGCTGACAGTTTTAGAGGAAAGTGTCTAGGGAAGAACAGTGTGGTTGAATGAGAAAAAAAGGCAGTTATTTTTAAAGAATAGTATCAAACCCCACAAAGCCTACACATACAATTTGACTAAAGCTTGTATATAAGATTTCAATGAGTTTTAACTTTACAATAAGTTTAATAAACCTGGTTTGTTCTGCCAAGGATCTTAGGAATAGAAGTGTTGGATTTCTTCAAGGACCAGTTTTACATTTACTTTAGTTTGTAGACAAATTAATTTACTTCTGAGACAGAAAAAATAAATGGCCTGGGGATGTGCGTATTACTTTCCTGTTCTAAGAGGGAAATTTAATTTAGCCACAGTTGGTATTTTTAAATTCCTGCATTGTAAAAAAACCCAGGTGCACCAGGGAAAGGAAGAAAACACAAAACCTTTACAAGGAAATAAAATACCTAGGAACATTAACAGCCATACGTGATCATCTTGACTCCTCCTGCTCCGACTGGACATTGAGTACACAACACATACCTTATTCCTGAGAGATGCTTATTTATCCCCTTTTTTAAAAAAATCAATAATGTGAATTCCACGGCCTTATTAAGTAACCAGTTTTAGTGCATATCTTTCTTTATGCTTAGCAAGCTTTTGTAAGACCTAACCAACCAAACATTCGCTTCTGTAAATTAATCCCTAGGGTAGAACCCTGCCATGTCTTACCATGTGGACGTTGCAAAATTGGACAACTGCTGTCTTAATACCCATGTTCAAATGAATATGCAGTTGTGGTAATGTCTCTTCAATTTTTTCTTCTTAGAATAAAGATGCCTGGTTCACTGAGCTTCACTTCATAAGTCCTCTTTTGTCAAGTGCTTATCATTCTTTTAATCTTCTGGATTCTCTCATTTCTCTAAATCTGTCTGCTATTGTATGCATTACCAGGCACAGCATTTCAGTTGAACTTCACCAGCTTGGTTGAAAGAATTATCCCACTTTGGTAAGGACAAAGTCAACTCAAGTTAACTTTGTGCTTTAAGAAACAGAACAGCAGCTCTCAATGTGGTTACTTAATTGCATCCATGTTCTATGTGATGAATAACATTTCCCATGTACAGAGCAAAATTAGTAGACAAATGCCCTTCTTCCTCCCAATGCGGGGGCGGCAGAGAACGTATAAAGATGTTATATCTATAAAAACAGATGTGTTAGTTGTTTAAATGGTGCAAGCTAAACAAGGAACAATTAAGGTTAACTTGCTGCCATTTGAGTTCTTAAAACCACATATGAGAACAATGTCTTAGACAGAAGGCACCGATTTAAGTTCAATTGTTATTTGCTAAACTGTCTGACTTAATGGAAAATAACTTCATTGGTTGTTCTTTAAGGTGGTAGGTTTAAATAGATATATCTTTTCTCTGCCATCTTGTTTCTGTTTTCAGTGAAGTTCTTTTAAAATACAGATTCTTGTCTTTATAAATACTGAAACATTCTGCTAGAATTGTGAGTGATCAAATCCTCTGAAAATGAGGCTCCATACATGACTGCCTTTTCTAAAAGAATCTAGTTGCAAATTTTAATCCTTTGTTTTCTTCCTGTAAGTTAGTTTTTTAGTATCAAAGGTGGTTCTAAAAAGTGAACTCTTTGTGACAGTAATATACTTGTAAATGTTAAAACTAGAGTTTCTGAAGTTGTTTTTCCATTGGGGCAAAATTGACTGACAAGTATGACAAGCAATCTGTAAATTTATATTGATCTGTAAATCTTGTACTTGAGGCATCCTCTCTGATTTTAAAGAAGTTCATAAGAGCTGGATGTCTTGCTGAAAATGCTCTTTATGTATGTTATTGTCCATTAAAATTCATATGCCTCAAATGAATTATATTGATTGGAGTTGCATGAGAAATGGGACATAAGTACTGCTCTAAGTAATCTTACTGGGCTTTGGCACTTCATTCAGCCAAGAGTGGAAATTCTTTTTGTTACTACATTATGCGGGACTCGTCTGGTGATGTGAATTCCATTGCATACCCTTGCCAAACTAAGCAGTGAGATATGGATGTGGAAGATTGTTCTACACAGAAGGATAGGAGTCTACACAATTCTGCAGGAGTGAAAAATGAAAGAAGACACAAGCTTCTAGGAAAAACCATGTTAATATTCTTATTTCTGTATTTGACTCCTGGATTGCCAAGACACTTAGAAACCTGAGTTTTCAATTAATTTCCCAGGCAAAATTCTCATCTATTTTACACTGACTTTATACTGTATAATAAAGGCCAAATTGATAATATAGGTGTGTACTTGTATAGCCAGTATCTAGATTCATATGATGAATACACATTTCTCTGTTTTCATTAGAAGTACCTGAATACTCTATTTTTTGTTCTCTGTTTAAAAGATGAATTCAAAAACATAAACCAGGTAAAAATAATTTTTAAAAATGCAGTAGTATTTATCCCATATCTGCTGACAACCAGGAAACAGAAATTCTGAGAGTCATGAACTTAAAGATGCATTAAAATGGAGTATAAAACCATGGGGTATATATTAAAAGCAAAGTGTCTTATCCCATCTAGCCGTGCTCTGAGAGACAAAGGAACCCAAAGATCTGTCTTAGTTTTCCTTTTCAAGGATGGGAAGCAGGGAATTTCTGGCATCAACCTTGAAGAGGTACAAGAGGCATTGTATCTCCTAGGTGGAAGGAGAAAGAAAAACATGTGTCCCTGTTTTTCTAGGTGGGTTTGTATTGTAGTGTACGTTTGCATGATGTGTTAAAGATTTGAGACTCAGTTGTTTGTGTCCTGTCTTGAATTAGGTCCCTGAGAATGGGATTGCGTGTGGCTTTGCTGTTCCGAGGCAATGGTGCCGTGCAACGTTTCATATAGCACTAGACTGCAGAGGAGACTCCTGTCCAAAATAAGCTTCAAGTTTTGGCATTTGGATTGTCTGAATATCTGTGTGTAAGAAGGAATTTCTTTTCTTCTGCAGGAAGAGAAAAGAAAGTAGGATATATCAATGAAGAGCTTTTTGCCCAATGCATCTATTAAGATATTCAGGCAGCTTGAAATCTATCTGAAGAATTCAACAGAATAGGGACTTTCGCTTAGGTCTCATACTTCCTAAGCAAGTGTGCAAATCATCAGACTGTGAAAATTCAGGCTAATAAAAATGTGATTAAGTATCCAAACTGTAACATAAATAGAAAAGAATATCAGGCAGAACATGGAGCATTTTGAAGCCACATCTCCCATAGTGCATATTTTCTGGTCTTGGGAATTATTCTCTCTAGCTAGAAATTTTACCTGGTCATGAAAACCCTTCAGAGTAACCTGGTATTTCCAAATTAAGTAACGTCACCAGAAAACTCCCAGTCTGGTAGATTTCTGAATTATATGGATGCACAGGCCCTAAAACCCTTCATAATAAGTTGTATGCATTATAACATAGTATAATCTATTATTATATTAGGTCTTATCCTTAAAGTCAGTGTTCATGCTGAGTTCTCCTTAAGTCACTTCAACTTTAAATTAGGAATTACAAAACTTAACAAGTGCACAGGCTTCAAGGTAAGGTCCGTTATGTGGTCTGATTATACATTTATATTAAATACTTTGCACGTACTAGGACTCAGTTATTTCATTTAGTACAATTCACATTTTCTTTAGATTTAGAAAGGGAAGCAGTGACAAAAGAGTGGAACACTTTGAGTTCCTTGGCAGGTCTGCTGGCTTGTCCGCTGAAAGAGCAGGGAAAAAGTCTTATTTCCTCCAGTGGGTAGGATCACTTGCCCTTTGTGATCAGGAATAGGGGGAGAGAAAGGCCTTTTGTGTGCAGGGAATTTCCCTACCTGTTTTTTGGGTTTTTTTTTTTGCATTCAGAAATCATGGTTTCTTGATTAAGAAATAGTCTCTGTTCTTCTCACTTCCTCTCACTTTCTTTCTTTTTCTGTCTCCTTATCTGTCCAAAATTTTTCTGATTTTTCCCATCATGTAGTTTGAAATAACTTCTGTTATAGAAGTTGGATGATTTTATGTGAAAACTTTTACTGTTAGACTATAATAATGCATGTTGTGCAAGACATCCCCTTTGAAGGGAGGAAGCATTTAGTAAAATCACTGATGAGATCTTTGATAAAGAAAATGCACTAGCAACAAAGTATTCAATAAGGTCACTTATCTCTTAATCAATCCTAATTGCATACTTGAAATCAGGGTTATGCTGCCAATGATATGTCTTCCTGACTCTGAGTATGCATGAACCTTGAAAGATTAGTTCAAATTAAGGTGGACTGGACTTCATTCAAGATGGGGAAAAAAAGGTATTCTTCATCTGCGCTTTCCTGTATATTGACGTAGTGCTGCATGGTGTCAGTGTATCTTCTGTGAACTCCAAAGATATTCTTTGGAAGTCATCTCTCAATATGAGGAAAAAGCAATTAATAATGCTACTAATTTATTGTGTAATTAATGTAAAATGACATCAGTCTTTCAGAAGCAGGGAAGATACTAGTTTTAAAAATTGATATGATAAAGGTTGGACCACCAACTTTATATTTATGGAATGCTTTAGGAAAAAGTTTGAAATGAACAATGAGTCATTAGGTTAGCTTGCAGGTGAAACTAGCTTCATCTTATTTCACCCTCTTCCTTCATTTTCTTAAAGGAAATCTAAGGTGTGACTGACTCACATTTTCAGACTAAGCAAGGGGTTGATATATTGTACAGTATCACTGTACTGCCTGGAGGTCACAATCACTTGTTCAGCCTCCTGCATATAAATAAGCATGTTGGTTTTTGTGAACTGTTACCAGAAATAATTTGAAATATACTAAGAAGGATCAAGTTGAAGTGATCTAGCAAGTCCTTCTAATTGAATAAGATTATTTTCTGCTTCATGTTCTAGATTTGTTCTTGGGAGAGTTTTGGTGTTTCTAATGTATATATTGGAGAGAAGGAATCCACACGTAGATAAAGACTTTGATCATCTCAGTAGAGTAGAGCGAAAGTTGTCCAAGTAATACAGGGAAAGGAATTGCAAAGTCACTGTTATTTATTTTTCAGAGTGCAAAAATTGCTTGACCTTTTGGGTGCTGTGAAAATGAGAAACTTTATCAGTCTCTATTACAGCAGGGAGTTTCCAGGGAACACTGGGTGTGAATGGACAGATTTTTTGGATAGTTTGAGAACACAGGTTTTGTGTAAACTCAAGTGGCATTTTGCACAGTTTTGTGTGGAGCCAGGTTTAAACATTTCATTTACTATGTATGAGGTCACCTAATTTCTTGGCTAACTGAACTGAGCTAGAACAGGAACAACAATATTGACTTGAAGTTAGACTTTGAATGGATCATTCCAATTGGTGCTGGACTACTAATGAGAGAGATAGTAATTACCTAATCCTTCAGGGTAAGAGCCAGAGCTGAAATATCAATTAGTCAACTGAAACTGTCTTATTCCTTCCTTCTGTCCAAGAAGACAAGATGAAAAAGGAAATGGAAGTGAGAAATAGAAAAATGGAAATAGGCTTCAGTAGCTTGCAGTGACTGGTTTTACTTTTAGAACTGCATGTGGGTGAAGAACAGAAGCTGTGCTCTTTAACTGATGCTCACTTTGGCAGATGGGAATGGTCAAGGAGAAGGAGAAGGAGAAGAAAGAATTAGGGGGATTTATGCCTGGAGAAATGCAATTGAAGACCTTAAAAACACTCCATGTGTAATTATTTTCATTATAAAAAAGAAAATAATACAACAAATAAATACTTTGCTAGAGTCATTTTATGTCAGTTTATCTCATGGGAAAATAAAAGCTGTTATTACTATGAGGTCATTGTGAAAGAGAGGTTATGAGTGTAGTGAATTAGACATCAGCGTCACATGGTATATCTAATGCTGCTTGGTAGACAGAAGGCCTATTTATATGACGAGTAAAAGATGGGAGAAAACGAAGGCATTCAGTGATTCTGATGGTGAAATAGATCACCAGACCACTAAATAGCTAAACTGTCTAAGTCCTGAACAATTACAGTAATTCAGTAAGTTTGTGAGTTTTTGCATTTGCTTTGTAGAAAGCAGAAATCAGGAGATTTTTTTGTCTGACTCGAGAGGAAGAAGTTGAGCTTCTGCCCAAGAATTTTTTGTTCAGCTTCCTGAAAATAGTTCAAGGTTTTTCTTTACTGGTAACTAATACCAAAAAGATCTGCTTACAACTCGGTAAATTATAAGTATACCAGCATTAGAAGAGAAACAGAACTATATGTGCCTTTCTCCAGTGCCTATTACTTCTGATTTTTTATTTGGTTTAAAATTTCATTTTGGTGGACTTACCCCTTGTAGTGTTACAGAAGGAGTAAGGGATAGCAGGAAGGTGAACAATTTTGGAATGGATACCAACAGTCTAAGGAAAAATTTTCAAAGCATTTTGGCTCTTAAATCTTGATTTTTAGCTTCCTTCGTATGACAACTTTTCAGAATATTGATCCTGGTTTTCAAGAGTACAGAGTGAAGTCCTGGGTCTGGATTAAATATGTATGTTTATGTACAAGGATAGTAAAAGCCACAAAACAATAAAACATTTCTACACAAAGATGATTTTTCTTTTCCCTTTTTGACTTGAGAAGTCAGACAAGTTTAATAAATTGCCAGCTTCTGTTCCTTATGCACCTTGGCTTTTCTTTCTGAAGCACTACTGCAGCTAGACAGATGCTTAAAGGTACTGCTAAGGTAGCCACATGTTTAAGTTTACTTACAGACCAGCAGCATTTCTTTTGAAATGCAATCGCTCTATTATTGTACTCTGTTTCATGAGAAGAATTTTTCCTTCCTGGAAATTGGAGAAAATTTCAAGGTACGCTCTTCCATTCCCACTTTTCTTCAGCATGAATTTGTGTGAGAAATAATAAAGTGCTGTGCTAGTGTTAGGTAATAATTGTCATGGTCTTCATTTTCAAATAACTTCTAATTTGGTAAGTCATAGATTTATAGTATGGCTTTTTTGCAGTAAATGTTGCATTGTGATATTGAACTGGTTTGGTAAAAATGCATCACAGCTAATAGTTTCAAAGTCTCTGATCTTTCTCTATGCTAATATTGGTTTTATCTGAATTTACTTAATATTGATTGTAATGTAACAGTGAAGAATATATATTCACAAAGAAGAAACACAATCACCTAGATTTAAGAGTTAGATCTCATGTCTGTGTTCCATTCTATCTGTTTTCCTGGGCTTGTATTTACTATATTTACTCTCTTAAGCTGCAATGAAGACTTTGTTTCTTGCTGAAGAAATGAGTCCATTCTTGCATCTTCTGTCGCTTTCCTCAACAAAAAGCCAGGAGCCTGTAATAATTAGAGATTATGAAAATTACAAAAGTGCTTACATCATATAATTGAATAATTTTTATGACAACCCATCATCAAATAGTTTCATTATAGGTCAAATGATAGTCATCTGTGGTAAGCCACCAAAAAGACAAAGAAGGGAAGTGGGTAAGGAGAGCTGTCAGCATTCTTTACAGCATTTAGCTAAGTGAATAGGCAAACTCGAAAACAGAATGTTTAATTTTTATTATGTTGGCCTGAATGTAATGTATATGTATATTCTTTTGATTTATGCTTCTCTTTGTATCTCATGTAATGACACTTTTATAATTCAGTACCAATAAATGAAAGGAATTAGTAGTTTAGATAGGAGGGGAAATGGTAAGAAGATGTATCTGTTAGAGACATGACCTACTGGGCAAAAAGGAAAGGCTGGAAGCAGGTAATATGGCTACAAGTTTTCATTTTAGAAGTCATTAATTCTAATCTTCTGTCTTCTTTTAATAGCCTTGGGGGGGTTCAAAATAACTGTTTTTGTATCTAAGAGTTTTAGCGAATGGATTGTGTACATCATGTTTCTTCTGTGCAAACATCTGGATTGCAAAAATCCTCACAAAAATGTTACTTTGTCCATTTGTTGGCAGACTAACAGCAGCTGAGCAGATATGGAGATTATATAAACCTATATAAACAACTTTGCAGTATTAAGCAACAAGTTCCGTATTTCTGGGCGGGTTGAGAGATGCTCCCCACATAGGTTTAATAGATGTAAAGCAAAAAACATTGATAGAATGGCAGATCTAGTATTACTCACATTTTAAATGGTTTAAGACTAGAATTCAGGTTCCAGTTTTGGTGACTAAATTCAGTACGAAATTCTGTTGGTTTGGGTTTCTTTTTTTCTTTTTTTTTTTTTTTTTTTTTTTTGAAAGAGAGGGAGAGAGATCTCCACCTGTTTATATCCCTTTGAAAAGGACCAAAAGAAAAACAATTTCTCAACTAGTATGGTTATTTGTATTTTCCATAGGCAAAATTTTCAGAAGAGGGTAGTAAGAACCATAGCAAAGCCTCTCTCTCTCCACTGAGTTTAGACAGTCTAGTTAAGCCGTGGTTACAAGCACTGTAATACCCCAAAACTGCATGGCTCTGATCCCGAGTTGTGGCTGCTAAGTACTACTGCTGGGTAGACTGTAAACACAACTTCCCCCCACAGTTTATCATTTATTTGGGGTTTTTTTTCTCTCCCCTGGGTAAAATTTCCAGTCTGGTTATTCCTTGGCTTTAGAATTTCCCTTTCTAAAATCAATATGGATATCTAAGATTTTACTTTAAACTTAGCCTTAGGGGCACCTCTGTACCTCTTGACAAACTTAGAAATCTGAAGTAAGATTCAGCAATGCCGTAATTCAGTCATTAGTGCATGTCTGTAATACTTCACAGTTTGTCTCAGTAAATATTTTTTCTTTTAGTAAAGCATCAGCTGAAGAGTTGAGACATATTCCTTTTTCTGTGAGGCTCCAGTGAGTTGTGTTCTGCAGAAAGGCAGTAACTATTTCTAGTCTATTTCTCTACCATGCATGAGAGTGCTAATTCTTTCCAAAGTGTGTTAATAGTTGGAAGAATGACTAAACATGGCATCCTGGGAATTTTGTGTTTAATTCATTCCTTTCCCTGCATCTATCTTTGTTTCTTTCTCTCAATGACTTACAGATCCACTTTCTTACAGGTCAGAGAAGGGTTCAATTTAAAAATCACTCTCCGTGCTTTTAGTGCTGCATTCTCTTACCGTAAGATTCCCCAGTTGGAATTTAGCTGACTGCTTGTGGCTAATGCGCACAGCAGAACACAATTCAAGTGCTTTCACAGTCTTACTGTTGATACTGTTGTAACTAATGAAATATCAGGATTTATTTTTTTTTGTTATAAAATAAGTGGCTGTGACACAGAAATGCTTTAGGATCATAAGTGCTGAATACAAAGATACAAAATTTTTATGTATCAGTCATCACATCTGAACGGACATAATCGATGCTTTATAGGAAGACAGAATCACAGAATCATAGAATGGTTTAGGTTGGAAGGGACCTTAAAGGTCATCTTGTTCCACTCTCCCCACACTCCCTCTGTGGGCAGGGACACCTCCCACTAGACCAGGTTGCTCAGAGCCCCATCTATAAGAGGCTCTTCTTTACTGGTCAGCTAACCAGGAGCATCTGTGAGGCTTTCCTTGGAGATGATAGAAGTCCCAAGTTCTCATCAAGCACCCATTAAGATAACATTTTAAATACAGATAGGAGGACATAAGTTTACAATATTAGCTGACATTGATCGGTCTCAGTTTTTAGAAGGTTGCACAGGTGACTTCCACATCTCTTTTTCCTTCAATAACCTGCCTTACTTAACATCTTTCCATCTTCATGGCTCTGAAGAGAGATGGTATTTGCGCTGTGGAAGGCACTTGTACATTCTCTGTAAGCCTTTCACTTTCTGAACAAAAAAGAAAGCTCTGTTTTCACCTGAGAAAACCAGTAGGCTGTCTTGTGCATCTCTGAATATATAACTCAAGCAAGAACAGTGTAGGAGCCATACTCAAGAAGTAATTTTCTCTTGAAATTAGGTTTACAGACACAGATCGTCCCTTGAATCGCTTCGAGATTCCCTGAAGTAATACTTGGCTTTTCTTTTTCCACTTCTCGGGGACTTCATGGGCCCTGTGACTTCAGCAGAGCTTAGTACAGTATAAAGACAATTTTCTGAAGTGCCTATTAGTATTCTGCTGGCAGTGAGCTCACACATTGCTGGTTCTCCAACACCGGCATCCTCTCCTGTGCTGAGGAGCCAGGAACCAACATCCAAATGCATCTGGAAAGCAACGCTTACAGTCTGTCCTAGCAAAATAAATGGGACCAAGATATGGGTGACTCACACAGTGGATGTTCATCCCATATTTTTAAATTTTAAGTGTTCTCCCTGGCACAATTTTAGTCCATGCAATCTCTCTCCTAAACAATGCTTGAGAATATTTATCCTTCTAAAGTTCAATCTGTGGGCTTTAAAACCCTCTGGCCTGTATGTAGGAGCTCACTGGAGCTCTTCTGCTGACTATTACAGAGGTCAGATCTGAAGGGCAACCTCATTTTCCTCATTCAGCTGCCCCTGTTGGCACAGTTCTGAGTCTACTTTTCTCCAAATTATAAAGCTAGTGGAAGGCAGTGTCAGGAAGGGGCTGTTCCTTCCAGCACTGGTATGTCATGCCAGTCTAATTGCTGTCTAATTTACTAATTGCAAAACTGAAGTTTAAGAAAAAAATCAATACTGTTTAAGTATTTTGCATATAGTGTTACTTATCTTTTCAATAACAAAAGACAGGGGAAAATTGCTACCTACTTGCTTTTCATTCAGCTTTGCTTCTCCAGTATGAATTACCAGTTTTGACTTTGTTGGGTTTGTTGTTGTTGACTTTCTTTTGAGACCTTGGAAAGAATTTAGGGTGTTCTAAAATTGTCTGGTATATGCTGTGTTTGTCCTCAGGAGCTAGCCTTCAAGAACCAGCTATATGCCCTAGTGTTATTTCTGAGTTTAGAAAACTCTGCATCTTTGATACATGCTTGGCAAGTCTTCCAGTAGGCATAGTTCAAGCAAGTGGCAATGACACCTCATCGCTAATAAGGAGTCCGTAGCAGGTGTTATTTGACAAAAATGAGGGACTTTGCCGGTCCCTACCTTTTTTATTTTTGAAGTGTTATAAAGTTTATAGGGAAGAAAATGATTGTTGCTTATTTTCATCCTGCAGGACTGTTGCTTTATTAAATTTGGCGGTTTCTTTCACTGTCTCTATAAGAAAAGTATTTAGGTTTACTCAAAACAGTAATGGTGGATTGACTTAGCCCATAAAATAGGAACAGTGAAAGTAACCCTTGTACTTCCTTGCTTGTAGGTGAGGTAACTCTAAAACTCGGTGAATTTATTAAATTAGCTTTTTTTTTTTCCTACATTTCTTGCAGTTTTATTATTTCAGCCCATGTCAGAACAGCACGGCTGCATGTATGTTTAGGTGATTTGGGTAATATTTTTATAAGGAGGTCATACTGAGGAAAAGCACCGTAAGTTGCCCAGCTACAGACTGGGGATAGTCACTGAACCTTACTTTGCATTTGTACTACGTTCACCTAGGCTTCTCTTAGGTCAAATGGACTCCTTAGGTATGCTTTTTGTCTTACATCTTTGGCAAAAAGTTTGCAGGAATGTTTATTATATTTGTATTTCTGGGCCATCTGTTGTGCTGTAGGCATTTGTCTCTCTTAAAATTCAGAAATTTATTCTTTCCAGAAGGCGTTAAGTTTTCCTGTATGTTTTCCTTTAGTTTACATTTAGTCTAAATCACTTTAGGAAAGTAAGTAACTTCCTGTATTTGTAGAAACTTTGGAAATGAGCGTTCTTTGGGAGGCAGCACAGTTTCTGTATGACTGCCTTCTCAACTTAGCATCGATAAAGCTTCAGTTTGTGTCTTCCAGTGCTACATCTGGATTTAAAAAGTATGAATGCAAATGGCAGCACAACAAATGGCAACAGGTGCTTTTCAGATGTCCAAGTCTTTATCCTCCTCTTCCTTTTTCTTATATGCTACACTGAGAATTGTAAAAACAAACCTGGAAAGAATTGTCCACAGGTTTGATTTGAGGAATCTCCTCAATGTTAAACATGTTGAAATCAGGTTAAATCTGGTAAAGGACATCAAAGGGCCAATAAAGTTCAGCAGTATAAATGCAATTCAGACAAATAAAACTCTTTTAAAACACACATCCCCATAGATACCTGTGTGAAATACAGCTTCCTGCAGCGCTTTCCAGTGTTAGTTTCACACCTCTGGGAACTGGTTTCAAACTCCTGTCCAAATGAATATATGCTATTAATAAGCCAAAACATAGTATTCCAGCCATTGTGTGAAATGGTTATAAAAGCTCTGCTAGAAACACAAGTGAAATTAAAATTCAGATGGCCATGGCCCAGTTCTTAGTTGAGAAAAATGCAAGAACCTATGACCAATTGCTACTAAGCAAGTCATTTAAGAAGAAAACCCATATTGATATTTTGAAAGCATAGGTGCTACTTTTTTAGTATTCACGTATATTGCATCTTTGTATTGTGAGTCCATTGGATAGCACAAGATGGGCATATTAAGATTGGGCAACTAATTGAATGGAGGAGTTGTACATATATCAGCATGTTTATCATTCAGTTGATGAGCATTTTACCATTACTTTTAACCATATCAATGCTGCTGTATCACATAATGATGGGGCACCTTGTAGTATGTGGAACTCCTGAGTATTTCTGTAGTTTAATAGCATGTGGATATGCACAGCTATAAAAGTAAGACTTGCTACTGCAGTAATCATCATGTAACTTCTGTCTTTCTGCTTTTTGTTGCAGTTGGACTTGAATCATTTCTGTGACATAAACAGTCTAAGGCCAAAGCAAATGTTACATTCCACTTTAGAAGTTAACAGCATAAATTGTGAGTTCAGAGATCCCAAACACACTTACTTACGACACAAATGATACTAAAGACTATAGACACTCATGCAGCTGATGTGGTTGTATGAGCACATCTCACATGCATGTGGACTAACTTTTGAAAAATAGCATTTGTTACTTCAAATCTCTTTTAAAAGTTTTCCTTTGATCTTGGCTGGACATTTGTTAGTGGTTTTTAGTAGTCAGTGCAGATGTTTGCGTGAAACAAATTTGTAATGGAGAGTCTATGGGAAATGCTTCTTGAGTAAAGCTAAAAGTGTTTGTTCATATTTTAAAAACCAATCAAAACAGACACAGATTCTATGAAATTGTCTGTTTGAGCTCTGCTATATATATACAGTAAGATGTCTAGGGTCAGAAGACCTCTGTGGCTGCTTTCCCATAGAGACTGTATAGGCGATTCTTTCTGTATATATGTATAAGATTTCTGAAGGTTTGTGGCTAACACTGGTAATGACTGCAGTGCCAATTCAGACAGAGAAGAGTGCTGGAGAAGTGGAGAAGCAGTGATACCGTGGGGTTGTCAAAAGATGAGATCAGTCATGGATATGTAGAACGCTAATATTAGGGGACTGCCGATGACCACACATTCCCAGGGGCAGAATCACTCAGCTTTCAGTGGCTAAAGGGAAAAGTTTCTGGATACAACCTCTAAAGTTGCAAGAATAATTTGTTCAGGGACAGGTTCCTTCTTGTTTGACAGATATTTTTCAGTGCTCTGAGAATCTAGGAGGTTCAGTATTTAGAAAAACAAAAGAACAAAAGTACATAAAAATGAAAAAAAAAAAACCAAACACCAAACCATAAAACTGCAGAAGGATGAAAACAAAACAAAACCTAAGAGGTTTGTGAAAAAGATGCTCCTCTTACCCCCTTCCTTTTGCATTGCAAGATACTTGCCTGTGCAGCATTTTTTTTCTCTTCCTCTAAATCTGTAAGTTTATATATTGCTGTGTGAGCTAGAGGCTATTTGGGATTTGCTTTTCTTGAATCATTGCAGGTGATATTGTACAGAAGTGGAGACTTTGAAACTCCTGTGGAAGACTTCCCTGGTGATTGGTAGTAAAACATCTGAGCAAAAAGCGTTGCCTTGTATGAGTGCTCCTAAAAATCTCTTTTATGTCATTTGCATATGTACTTTCTTCCTTGAGGACCTTTGCTGTGCACAGAGAGCTACACAATTGTTCAGTTTTAGTCTTCCTGGACAGCATTTTCTTCTTTGTTTCCAGCACTAACTGTGTAACTAATAGCCTAGGATTTTGGATGGCTTAAAAGACTTTAAGAGTTTAGTCTACAGCTTTGTTTTGTGGGTGACTTCTAGTCTCTCTTTTCTCTTTGATACAATACTACTGATTGGGTTAAAAATGATGGTAAAATGCTAAAAGAGTGGATGACTGCTTAACAGTCTGGGCAGAGATGATACAATATTTGCTTCTACTTATTTTTAAAACTATATTTCTTTATAGATAAATTTAATGGTCTTGTAGAGATGCAAATAGAAATGTGTTTGTTAGAGTTGCAAGTAGAAATGCCAATAAGAAAATACCTTACATATGAATATAGTAACAGGAATATTTGTAGAAAAAAAGATACATAGTTTTGTTTTCCATTTTACATGGGTATCATAATAAAGCACAAGCAAAAATTTCAAGGTAGTTTTAAGAATTAAGACTTTGATTAAAGAGATTCCCTTTACTTTATGGTGAATTTATTCAGTGGCTTGAACTCAAGATTAAATGTTCATTGGGCCAGAAGATTGCATAGAAAGTACTGAAATCTGTCTTGAGGGAGGGGAAGGAAAAAAACCTTTTTGCTGCTGTGTGCAAAGGGACCGCAATGCAGGAGGTGAGACACTGTCCTAAAAAGCAACTTGATAAAACACAAGCATGCATTTTAGCTTGTAAAGCAGAAATGTAAAACTGAAAATACATGGAAAAGCACCTAGTAAAGCAGCCAAATTTCTGAGATCCATTATATGCAGGGAGAGGATGAAGAAGGAATCAAATGTGGGACTGAAATGGCAGTTTGGTGTCATCACTGGAAGAGTAGAATGTTGATGCAGGTGAACTCACCACACTGAGTACCGTGTTACCATGTAGAGGTTTACACGAGCATCCAGGGTGATATGGTGGAAAGGCATTAAGTAACTGAACTGAATGAAGACTGTAGGGGGAAGGTATGGAAAGCTATAGTTTGTGAACCAGTAATATAAAGATTAACAGAAATTGGGGTAGTAGATGTGATTGCTGAGGTATGAAGAAGGAAGAAGGAAGCCTGGGATGTTGTTCAATGACAATATTATCAGAAGAGAGTTTGATGGAGAAATAAAGGGAGAACTGTCTTTTTAGACATTCAAATGACAAATCTCTCAGATACCAAATTAGCCATTTTTAAATGACAGGAACAGATTTTTATTTGCTTTACTCTATTTAAAACCAAACTGCAATAGAAATTACATAAAACAGTGTAGGATATTTTTCATATAAATAGTAGTTCATGAAATTACCCTTACCTTTCAGCTGAAGTGCAGAGGCTCTCTTTGTTCCAACTAGTTTAGTTTTTAAAGTAATTTCTGAGGCATAAATAGTAAAGGTTTCTCCCAAATGAATACATTCCTGCTTTTTACCAGTCCTTTAATATTTATTTAAAGAGCCATAGGCAATACTTTTCTTGCATTAAATACAATGTATTGACTAGCTTGAAGAAAAAGTACGACTTGGTCCCATAAAATGCATTATTTGCCAGTTTCTGTCTCATTAAATACTCTGAATACTCTGGCTTGTTTCATGGTAGCTTTTAGCTGCTGAACTTTTGAAAGATAACATGAAACATAACATGAAGCAAGAGTTTCACTTTTTTTTTTCTTTTTCTTCTTTTTTCTCAGAAATGGAGTTTATACTTTTATAGTAAACCAGTGTTTGTATGGGGAAAATGTGATTTAACCAATACAAAAGTCTATCCAGCTCCTTGTGCACATGCAGTCTATGGGGCTTGAATAACTACCCAGTTATATCCCAAAACTGTTTCCTATTTCAGTTTCATTTTCTCCAGTAAGTCCTTGAATGATAGAATTAAATGCCTACATATGTAGAGAGGATTTAAGGTAAGGAATGAGGACAAGGACTGCTAGAATTTCCTCTTAGAGAGTTTCTTCTTCACGGAGCAGCAATCTCATGTTTTCTCTTCTCCGTGAATCTCGCATCTCTTTCTGAATAGTAGGATGACTTAAACAACCTTGCTGCTATCCTTCTGGTTAAAGTTGCTGTACTGGTGGGTAAACATTGCCCAGTTAAAGCTCAGGAGAGAACTTTCCCACTGTGTGTGCACGTGAGTGCTGACATATTATGTACAGATGTGTGGCAGCACAGATCATGTTTATTAGTGATAATAAGTCAGGCTGTTGTGTTTCATGCTGAACTCAATGTGTGCAGTGAGCACTGCTTCATGAATTGGCTACCTCATGGATTCCTACTTTAAACATGGGGAGAGCCAGGATGCTCTCCTCAGCTGCAGTTTTGAGGATTCTGGGAAGAACAAAAAAATCCAGAAACATAAATGACTAAATGAGCAGAAAAGGAGGTGCTTATGGGACTATTGATATTAAGATATAAGCATAGGTTTTTTAAATTCTACTCCTAGACTTGAACCTCTAAATAATACCAAAAAAGGAACTTTACGTCCTTAGTGCTCTTTGTGGAATTAAGTTATTCCTAAAGATGTGAGGAAAACATCATACTAAAGGTATGATAATAAAGGGTGAAAGAAAAAATTGCTCAATTCTACTCTCACGTTCTTCTAGGTATATATGATTCTGTAATACTTACAGAAAATTAGAATGAATTTCTGAGACAGAGCATTGCTTCCAATGGGGATAGCATTCAAAATGCATACTGTAACTGAGGTTTTAGATCTAATATTTATGGCTGGAGTTTCTTACATTGGCTGCCTGACAATGTTTGAATGAATACAGCAATGTAGAATAAAACCACCCAACTCTGAAAAAACAAAGGTAAAGCTCTTCTTCACTTCTTACTCTTTGAAACGGTCCCTTGTGTTATTGTGGAAGTGATATTAAGAGGAACTAAGTGTATAGCATCCTGGTGTAGAGTTAAAAGGCACTGTTAATTTCATCTGAACGTATATTTGCTGAAATACATAGTCCCTTCCTCCTAGATAATTGCACCCTGGTAGAGCAGAACACCATATTTTTTAGAAATATGCAAGTTGCTTTACACGTACTGCCAAAACTTGCTAGTGAAAATTTTCTGCAAAGGGCACTTAGAGTTTCCCTGTTCCCTTGGGACAAATCTCTATGCTTAGCATTTGTAGTTCTAAGGGACATAGAAGATGGCTGGCAGGGGAACACATGTTTAAGTGTCTGTTTACGTGGCATAAATGGCATGTTAGAAACCAGAAATGGAAATTTTAAGTTAAATTGAGAGCTATGATGTTTCCAACTATTCTGTACTTTAGAATGCTGTGATTGTAAATATGTGGATTAGAATTTTCTGCAATTTCATATTCAGAGTTACACTGGATGTCATTAGCTGATACACGTTTATACTCATTTCAGCAGGCCTGAATTGTGGCCAGTGAGAATTTAGTTGACCTGCAGTCAGTCTCTCCTCTGTATATACCTACACAGGCAATTTAGGATAAAGTTGCAGTATTACATGAGGGTGCTATGTCTGACCCTCTGTGTCTCATTTGAACATGACTTTTACTAGACCTGCACTCTCTTCAACATTTACTCTAGTAAGTGTTTCTAGGTAGATGCGGGTAGTCATCAGGATTTTCAAACGAATTTACTTCCTGTTTGTCTGTATTAATCCTGTATGTTTAATCTTGTATGTAATTTTAATCTGGAATCTGCATCCACATCTTTTGTGCTTAAGCATGTATTAGCAATTGAGGGGAAACTATGACAGTCATTGTTATGTTAGAAAATAAACCTTATGAATTATGATATAGCTGGAAGGGTAGAAGGCATGCTGTGAGGTGTTAGAATAAGATTTTTAAGCAGCACTGCTAATAAAGACACAAAGCAAATTACTGCTTGTGCAAAACTCAAAAGGGTATAGCATCTGGAATTATAAGAATACTGCCTTACATTCCAGTTGAAGTAAACGTGGCCTGGATGGTCTTCTTTTTACTGTAGATGACTAATAAGAATGGGTCTCTAATTGAGAGTGACTATGAAGTGAACTTTAGGTTGCAAGCATCTTACAGTTAAATGTGGTTGTTAAGGCTATATATAGAATATATAAATAAAAAAAATAGACATAAAATGTGATTTGTCTTGCATGAGGCTAAAGGCAATTCTTAATACAAAATCACTGCCTATCTGAAGCTAGAGTCCATTCAATGGCCCCATACTGTTTTCTGAAAAAAAAAATGCGGTCTTGTCAGGACAAGTAGAGGCTTCTTGCAACGTCCCAGGAGTTAAACAGCATGTTGGCTTTCCCAGTGTGTGAAAGAGATTCAATGTAATGGGTAAAAGCTTTGAAAACTCACGTTAGTGTGTTTCCTTCTCAATGGTTCTGTTATGAATCTGGTCAGTAGGAGTGTAGGGTCACTGAAACGGAGTTGATAATGTTTCCCATGGAAGGGGCATAATTTCAGTTGTAAATGGAGTAGCTTAATTTAATTGAAAAATTCTGATGTATGTCAGTAAGGAAAAACAAAGATCAGTACATCAGAAGGAGAAATTATGGTCCTGAGAGACTGACAACATATTTCTTAATTTTGCCATATGTAATTGTAGTTACTTAATGGGTACAGGTTTGATGCTGTTGTAGCTACCTATAGTATTGTTTCCAGTCTTCTTTCTATTCTTCCTACACACTACTCTTCTGCATTGTTGTTCTGCAAATTGCTAATCCTTCCTTCCAGCTCTTTGTGCTACTGGAGTGAAGTTTATATTGTGCCTTTCATTTACCTGTTTTGCAGACTTATCTCTTCTGACCAGATTACTGAATTTCACTGAATTTCACTGAATTTTTAGAGTTGGAAGGGACCATAGAGATCATCTAGTCCAACTCCCCTGCCAAAGCTTTGACTTTGGAAAGGAGCTACTCATACCTGCATACTACAGCACATAGAAACAGAGGTTTATTTCCTAAGAGATGTTTGACTTCAGAAAAGAAATATTTTGTGTAATAAGCCCTTGGCTGTACCCTATGCTTTTGATATTGAGAGAGCTGTGTGATACACAACTAACTTTTGTGTAATAGATTGCTTTGGAAGATCCTCTTTTATAGTCCATTTTAGATCTTCTCCCTTATTCTTAGCACAGGTTGGGAGATGTTACTGCAGGTTTCTGTGAAGTTTTGATCAGAAAGGGTATCCATAGAGCTACTTTAGCAATCTCAGAAAATTCCTCAGCTTTGGAATGGATGGCTTTTTTAAAGTGTGTAGGAAACAAACAAAAAACCCAGGTTGTTGAAATTGTATTATTTCATGAAAATAGGACTCCTGTTAAATTGGTTTTATTCTCGTGTCATTTGAACTGTACTTTAAAAAAAACTCAAATCCCACCATTCTTTATCTATCAGTTGCTTTTATTTCTTGTTTTCCTTTCCCATTTTGAAGTTTTTCAAACATTAAATAAATGTTTTTAAAGCTTCAGTTTTTAACTGAAATACTTTATATCAGTTTTGAAATGAAACTTTTTACTGGGGTCTGTTAACAACCAAATTTCTGAAAGACATTCGTGTCAAATTGCAGTATGAGAAATTTTGCTTGAAGTTACAGACAGAAAATACTACCTCATGTAGTTTTTCCCAGATACTGCTATTGCAAATTTCTGTGAAGCTAAGGTACCTACACTATACAGTAGAGGAGGGCTTCTGATAATACAATATGTTTAAATAGTATGTGCTTTTTTAAAATAACTTTATAGGAAGTTGAATTCTGAGTGATATAAGTTGAATTTATCAGCAAGTTTTTTTTTTAAAAAGAGCTTTCGGAAAAACTGAGCAAACAGCAGTTTGTACTGCTATATCTCATTCAGATTCTGTATTAAATCTTTCAATCACTTTATAAAAACTCCTTTATGTTAAATATCAACAGGGGACTGTTTTTCTCTTTTGAGTGCAAAGGCAATCTAAAACTTGAACATCAAACCATGGCCATTAATTGGGATGCAGCCAATGTCACCAGTGTATTTTAACTAAGGTAGCACATAGTAGAAAATGTAGATGAGGTAGAAAGGTAGAATAAATTCATGCTCAGTCTTTCATAGGTTTGCAGGATCAAAAGTAACTGACATTTATCTGTTTATCAATAATTGCATTATTGTGACTGTAATTGAAAATGGGACTTCAAGACAAATCGCTCTTAGATATGTTTTTCTTCAAGTCGGTAGAGCAGAAACCATGGTGAATGTCTCAAAAAGTAGTGTTTCTAGTTTCCTCAGTACTTAAGGGTGCAAAATTGTTTATCGATGCAACAGTGATTTTATAAATGTAAACTGAAAAAAAGGCAACCCAAACCCTACTGATAGGGTCAGACATTTGGAAAAACAGTGTGTTTAGTAGGGTCAGTTTTCTGTTGCTTTATACTACATTTCTCATAGCATGGTCAGTTTATCGCTTTTGGCAGCAATTCTGATCCTCGTCAGATGTGGTATAGGGGTCCTATAGAGTTTTACACTTCTACCTAAGATTTCCATTATGTTTATGCTGCTTCTAGATACTTCACTGTACTTCTAAGCATGATTTTCAATTACCATCTTTAGGCTGTGACATAATAGATTTATTATGAGGATTGCTGAGGATTTATTTCCGTTCATGTGGAAGAAGCACAGGTGGTCTGTATTACAAATTTATATAACACCTACTAGCAGAAACAAGAATGTAGTTTCAAAAGCATGCAGGTAGGAGACTTGCTAAAAGAAAGTTGATTGTGTTATTTTTCATCTCAGGCAATATCTGCCTGTGGAAAAGGGCTGTAGAAATTCATTAGGATTAAATAAATATGTGCTTTTCTGTAGAAATTATTCTAAAATCATATACATTTCACTACCATGTTTTTTATTTTTGAGATATTTCATTAATCATCCCTAATATTGTAACAGGACCACTGCATTTAACAGTTGGTTGTTACCGTCATATTAAGTACCATGGAATATTTTTGTAAGAGTTGCAGTGTGTACTACAGTATGTAGTATATACGTGTTAGACTCAGTTATTAATATTTATTATTTTGGAAGGATTAAGAAATGGTTTATGTGTCTTACTTTTTTCAGTTAGATTTCATAGTGCACACTAGAATTTTTAAAATACCTCATCAAATCAGAATTGACCAGGATTCTAAAAGGCACCTGAGTGTATACTGAATTTTGACAACTAAAGATGAAAAATGACCGACTGGTTTATCTTTATATATGCATCTATAAATAAATGCATACATGCATATACATAGATATGTATGCATACACACTCTTCTTCGTGATTGAAGTTGAATGCTGTAGCAAATACTGTGCAGTGAAGCTTTATATGGTGCAAATGAACAGGCTTTTTTCACAGTGTGTACAGGAGTGATAATGTTTCTTGAAGCAACCTCGGTGCTGCTAGTTGCAGTGACAAGGCCTGTGGGCTGGTATCTTCTATATACATAGAGCTTATGGATAGTACTTTGGGACACTGCATGAATAATAAACAAAAATACATAATTTGGAGGGAGATGATGATGACTGGAAACAATCAGCATGGTTTTACCAAGGTTAGACTGATTTCTATCTATGATAAAACAGCTGGATGAGGCTGTGGATGAGGGAGAGCAGTAGATGTCATTTATCTTAATTTCAGCAAGGCTTTTTGGACAATGTCTCCAATATTCTTGTGTCCGATTTAGAATGTTATGATCTGGGTGGGTAGACAAATAAATATATAAAATACATAAAGATGGTTGGGTGATTTGACTTAGAGGGTAGTGATTAATGGGTCATAGTCTAGCAGAAGGTCAGTGACAGAAGCACCACAGACGTTTCTTCTGGGATTTGTCCTGTTTAACACTTTTAGCAATGACCTAGAGGAGGTGATATATTGCATGTTTATGAAATTTTCAGTATTGTACGGACCAGTCCTGAGGGCAGAAAGATCATCCAGAATGACCTAGACAGGAGTGGGCCAACAGGAGCCCTACAAAATTCTACAGCAATAAATGCCAAGTCCTGTCCATGGGAGGGAAGAATTCCCCTACAGTGATAAAGGTTGGAGGAGCAGCTCTGCAGGAATGATCCAGGGGTCTTGGCAGACAGGAAGCTGAGCGTGAGCCAGTCCTGTGCCCTGGCAGTGAAAGGTGTGCTAATGGCATTCTTGGCGCTATTAACAGGAGCACAGTCAGTAGGCTGAGGGAAGAGATTATCCCCCTTTACATACTTATTCTTTAGACCTGTTCTAGAAAACTCCATCCAGTTCAGGGCCCTTCAGTATGAGAAAGGTATTGATAAACTGTAGAGAGTTCAGTGAAGGGCCACCATGATGGTTGAGGGGCTACAGCTTTTGTCCTAGACGGGGAGGCTGAGGAAGCTGGGTCTGTTAACCCCAGACTAGAGAAAGCTTTGGGAGGCAGGGGAATCTAGTAACAGCCTTCCAGTATCCACAAGGAAGTTATTGAGATGATGGGGTCGCAGCAGTGAATGATGAGAGGGTACAGAGACAATGAACATAAATTAAAATGAGAAATTCAGACTGGATATAAGGAAAAACTTTCACCATGAGGTCAGTCAAGCAATGGAAGAGGTTGCCCAGTGTGGTTGTGGAGTCCCAACATTTGGAGGATTTCAGGACCCATCTGGATGAAGCCCTGAGCAAACTGGTCTAACCTAATAGTTGTCCCTACAGTGAGCAGGAAGTGGGACTTGAGACCTCCTGAGGTCAATTCCAAACTCAATTATTCTTGGATTTTGTAATAAGTGGTTGAAATATGCACAGCTGTACACAGCTGGAGAGGAATTCTACTTAATCATTCTTTCTCTGTGCTGGGGAGATGTTGCTTCTGAAGACTTCTGAGTTGTTGCTTAATATATGAGCTTACTAAGAGTGCCTTACAAAGAGGTTAAATATAGTAGAGACTTAAAACATGGAGCCTAAGTCCACACCACATTGCGAGTTCAATAAAAATCCATGCCTTGGGCACAAACTTCAGCAACTTTCTCCTGGGGGAGAAAAATTGAGCCCATCTTACTCTTTGAGGACAAAGAGCATCCTTCCTTCCAGTATACCTGTAAGGTCTGTGACCCAATCTGTCCTCAGCTATTTCAGTTGTCCTCAGAACACTGTAAAATGCCTGGCATTGGGCCGAAAAGATAGGCTATTTGAACAAGAGTCCCAAATTAATGTATATGAAAGGCAGCTGACACTGTAAAGAGCACCAGCTGAGGCTGCACTTTCATCTCTGGGTATATGCTACCATGTTGTGATATGATCTTATGGAGCTATTTAGAAATTCATATATATGTATTTTAATGGCTAGAAAAATATAATAGAAAACGCCCTTTTGCCAACATAGAATGCATATGAATGAATGCATATTCTGTATCTGTTTAAAATGAAAGTTACACAGCTCTTTTGGGGTTCACCTTCCATCTTTTTATTTGTTCAAGTGCATTATTAAGTGTCTTTCTGTAACTAAAAGTTGTCAGTGTGTTATTTAACACACAACTTTTTACAAGAAGATCACCTCATATGTTTCTGCTTTGATATGCCACTTTGGAAGGCCTGTAGAGCCTGATCTAAGGCTCAGTGCAACCTCTGGAATTTATTTTTTCATTGACTTCAGTGAACACAAGCTCAACAACTGTATCTTTTTCAAAAAGCTGTTTGGCAGAAGGAGAGGACAAGTGTGTTCCTTCCTTTTAATGCTTCCCAAAGGAAGCAAGATGGCAAGAGAATCCTATGTAAACTTTTCCATTAGACCTGCTTACTCTAAAACATGGGTTTACCTCAAAATTTAAATTTGGATCAGATTTGTCTATATTTTATCCTTTTTTAAGAATTTGTGATGATTTATTCTGTGCTCCAATTTGCATCTGCTTTCAGATGGCAAAAGAGAAACTTACTACAGCATCTGAAGGGCCATCTGAAAAAGGAATGTCCTTACCAGTATAATTACTGGTATAATATGTGGGACTAATTCCTCTTCCTTTATTGTTTAGTCGCAATACTAATAATACCTTTGTCATTGAACAGCTGAAGAGTTCACAGTTACTCAAGCAGTATGGGACTGTAGGTTTGGGCTCCTCTGATGGTTATAGTCCCAAGATGCGTGTCACGCCATGACTTTAACTTTCAAGTTGCTGTCATAAGAGTTGCAGGGACTTCCAGTATGGAACTTTTGTTGTGGGTGAAATGGGAACTCTGGTAAATTGTCTTTTTTCTTGCAGGGTTATTTGGCAATTTCAGTGCTTATGTTGGCACTGTTTGGTTATAAAAGCTTCCAATTAGAAAATTTTGTCTTTTTGCCTGAAAAAGTAAAGTTCACTTTAAGTTAATTGAAGCATATATATATATATATAGATTGCTAAGGAAGATATTTCACCTATTGTTATGTAAAACTGTGTTACAGTTTGTGTTTCGGCTGAGCACTATGTAACTGTTTCTGATATTAATTAAGCTGTACTACACTCTTGTGAGATACATTTTTAATACAAAAAAATTAACACAATGAAAGCTGTTAAATATTGTAAAAACTCCAGTATGTGTGCTAATGTTATAGAAGACTAAAGAAACATTTTATTTTTAATGAGTCTAAGTTTATGTAATTGTACTGTCTTGAAAAAATAATCTTGCTCTCATCTGTTTTAATGGCCAACTTTTGTCAGTACAATAGTCAATACAGTCAATGCTAATTTTTGTAATGTCTGACTATCACTCTTGATGTTAAAGATTATATCACAGTCTTGAAGAAGGGGGTGGTTGGTTTTTGTTTCAGTAGTAAAATACTTTTGGTAAAGCTGAACACTAGTCTGAAGAATTTTTTGCAAATGTGTATATAAAATGTTGTTTCCCTTACTTTTCAAATTGGAAAAAAATCTACTTCGTATCTGGGAGTTTTCCTTGTCCCAGTAGTAAACTTGCTATTTAATTTCAGAGACATAACATTCTTCAACTGTTTTATTTTATGTCTGAGAGTTTTCTGAAGCCTTTCAATATTTTAAGAGGTATTTTTACACCATATTGCTTTCCAGAAAGTCATATTTTTCAGCTTTAAACATTGGAAGCTATGCCTGTCCCCTCCTTGTAACCCTTCTGATACACCTTTTAATACTCCAATCTGTGGTAAGTTTGTCAGAGAGGAGACTAGGGGGCCTGTTTTGTGGAATTTGAAATGCTGACAAGTCTGTCGACACTGGGTGTGCGATTGTCCCTCAGAGCTTACATCCAAGTTTGTTGTACCGAGCAGAGAATAGAATGTGGGAGAAGTTATTCTGAGTGTGTGTGCATGTGATTGCAGTTTCCAAGGAGACCACCTTCTTTGTCTGAACATGTCCAAAATGATTGCCTAATTGATCTCATCATGTGGGACACTCTCTCTGTCTTTCTGTCTGCTTCTCTTGTGCATTCTTTCCTCCACATTGTTAATCAAAAAGTAAAAAAATGAAAAGTTACGTTCTCAAAAAGAGCCAAACAAAGCCATTAGCCTGCCCAAACGACGAGTTCGGACTATCCTTTAGTCAAAACCAATTGCTAGTGTGTCACCAGTATGGATGTGAAACATGTTGTTGCTAGTATTTCTTCCCAATCTGTGCTATTACTTGTGCATAGATGATGCTAAGCGCTTTTTGAAAGAGACAGCTGTTAATGCTACTACTGAATTTCCACTAATTATAAAATGAAAGGACCGGCTCTCCTTTCCTTCTCACAGCTCAATAGTCTAGTTTCACTGATTAAAAAACCGACAACAAAAAATCCCCCAAAACACAAAAAGCTCAGGGAAGGAGAAGATGTCAGTTAGCGACAGTGCTGAAAAGCATGCTGATGTGCTTTTTTTGTTGTTTGTGGTTTTGTTGGTACTGATGATTTACTAATGAAAGCCAAAGCTTTTTCAAATTTAGTCCCTCAACACTGCTACTGGAAATGAAGAGCTCAAGTTTAAAAACATTGCTAAAGGGAGGAGAAGATTGCAGAAAGCAGTAAGAATAAGGTGCTGAAGCAAAACTGGAGGTCAGTGAATACTGCTATTCATATCACTCAGGAGCACAGGGGACTTAGCCCAATCCTCACTTTCTTGCAAAGGAAAGACTCTTATTAACTTCAAAAGATATTTAACCTTAACTATGGACACAGAATATTATTGAGACAGAAACTGAAATTACATCGCAATTCAGTACGTAAAAAAGCATACTGAAAACATGTTATTAAATAAATTTAGTAACTACTGAAAGAATATTTTTTTTAAATCCTCTCAGGTTTTTGTCTTGTTTTGTTTTGGCTTTGGTATTTTTTTTTTGTTTAGGTTTTTCTGATTTTTTTAATAACAGTCCTTTTCCCTGCAAATGCAGTTCTTAAAAAAGATGAACATCAGTTGCATAGCTTGGTTTTGTTTGTTTATTTGTAATAAGTGTCTGTAGTCTGTGTAAAACCGGGGAGAGGGCATAGTCTGTGTCAATTTATCTACATGTCACACTGGGGGTAAATACCAGCTGGTACATGAAAAAGGTCTAGGCAAATGTAAGCCAACAGAAGTAAGCATGGACAGCTTGAGGAGCAGAGTCTGAGAAAATAAGTGGAGTCTGCAGCAGCCACAACTCTCAACTTTCCTGGTGGCATTTGTTGGATAGAATGTGATTAAGCTGTCTCTTCAAGAAAAGATCTCCATGATTCCTAGAAGCCACTCCCTCTCTGCCTTCACTATAAACTAGAAAGAAGAGAAGAGACTAATTTCACAGGCCTTTGATCTTGCTAACTCTTACTCCTTCCTTACTTTACTCATACGAGCAATCCTGTTGAGCTGCTGGGTACAATTAAACATGAGTGAGCATCATCAGAGTTTTTGCAATTATACATGACCTTAGCATATGAGGATTTCAAAGTAGTAATTTGCAGGGTTTACAAGTGTTTTTGACAAAGAGTGCTTTTCTGTGTTTCAGAAAGATGAAAATTTAGGCAATAAGCAGCTTGAGGAAAACTTGAAGTACTCAGAAGTGCAGAGCAGAGCAGATACTATTTTATAGACTGGGACCATTAGGTGGGACAGAGCAGGATGCTGTAAACCTGGGTGAAACAACAGTTGTGCTCAGTGCTTGGCTTTATTTAGAGTGGCCTGTTGTATACAGAATGTCATGCTAATAGGAAGATACAGTACTGTGACTACGAGTCCTAAATGTCTGTCACAAGCTCTGTGGTCCTCCCTCTACACCTCTGGGTAAATTCCTAAGCTGTATTTAATTAAGACATCATGAATGGTGCATTTGAAATAATGAGTATCTTTCCCCCTTTCTGTCACTCCCCTCAAGTTCTGGCCAAAGCCTGAGGCCACTTCATATCTCTTCTTTTCTGCAAGAGTTACATGAAGAACAGTCAGGACTCACGATCTTTTAATTCGAGCGTCTTACATTTTAGATAAGAGGGAAATCAAATTTGTAGCTATAGTGAGTTATTATTTTTTAAATAATTCCTGTTTGATCCTACTTGTGTTTCTTGTAAACACGGTACTGTTGAACATAGTTCATCTTATAAAGGCTGAGCTAGGAGGCGGCACTTTGCAAAGTTTTCCAGAGAGACCTGTTCCCTCTGGGAATCTGACAACATGCAGCGCAGCAGCCGTAAGGAGGGAACCTGCAGAGGAGCAGAGGTGCTGCTCCCTTCTGAGGGTGAAGCAACGAAGTAGCTCTCACATCCACTGCGTGCACCTGCACCTCCACCAACCTGACCTCAATGAACCAGCCTCCCAAATGACACATGCCTGTATTTGGCATGTGGCATGTTCAGAGTGCTGCAGAAACAGAACTGCTTTTATTTGATGTTAAGATAATTAAGTAAACTTTTAAAATAAACTTTTCAAACTCGCTTGATAAAATACGTCTTTCTGAGGAAGAAGTTGAGACCTGACAATTGGCTTTTAGCGTACATTTGAAGAAATCTGGTTTCTCTATGTAATCTGCATGAGATTCAACTGGTCTGGGAACATGAAGACAATGTGTGAGTGTATTACACAGGCCACTAACTCAGGGGTCACAGCATTGCATTGGCATGACTACCCTGTCACTTGTGCGTAGAAATACTGACCTCTCCAAACATACCTGTCTGACTTCTGCCCTTGTTTAGCAGATTCCAGAATAGACAGGCACACTTTTCTTCTCTCCTGTACCCTCACCTCCCAGGCATTATTCTCCCTTTTCTTAGCTCCTCCTGCAGCAAGCTACCAAAAGATGCTGGACAAGGCTCTCAAATGGTGCTTTGGACTCACAGGAAATGTATTTATTCAACCAGATTCCCAAATGGAAAATTGTTAGGTAACCTACCTCCTGGTGTTTCTATGCTTTCCAGCTTTCAGATTCTTCAGTACAATATTCTGTGCCAAACTTAGGCAGACCCTAAGGCAAACTTAGTGCCCCTTAGGCAAACTTAGGCAGTCCAGCAAAGCCTTTCTTGTGTGAGCGGTTATTAAGCTGTAGCTAATGAGAACAATCATGTAAGTAAGAACTGTCACCTAAGGCAAATTATTTTTATTGCTATTTTTTAAGCTAACTATATTCTGTAGGACTTTGACAAACAAACCTATTTTAGAAACCTATTTAAACTAAAGAAAAGGTTACAAGAGCTCCTCTTTTTTCAACTTGTACATATTTTGTATGTGGTGCATGCTTAACCTTTTCAGAAAATTCTTTCCATTTTGATGATATTGAAAAAAAAGCCAATGTATTTTTTCAGTATTAAGAAATATTTTTGAATTCAATTAGGACAGGAAAACAGCTTACCACAGTATCAGGCAAGTCCAGAAATCAGAGCATTGAATTTTTACATGGTGTGCTGTCTTCCAGAAGGAAAGCAAGCAGTGTGCAAGCACATAACAAACACAAGACAGGAAAGCACAAATGGAATTGTAATTCTTCTGTGTACACTAGGACAAAAAAAGTTTTTGAAGACGTAGATTTGTATTAGGTAACTCATGCATCTTTTTTGTGTTTTAACATTTGATTTCCCCTTTCTGTGCATATAATTCTTTCTGTAACTGATTTCATAGGTCTTTTCTGATATTTTCCTTTTTTTCCATAGCAGTGAAGGCTATTCAGTTTAAATACGCGGTCTTAAGGGTATGAGCAGCTGAGAGAACACAGCAGATACATTCTCAATTTAAGTATTTTGTCAATGTTTTCTCTCTCATCCACTATCTTGTGTAGAACATTGCCATTTTCTTACATTTGAGTGTCAAAGGACTGCATTTTCTGACTCTGATAATACCACATAGGTGCATTCAGATCTTTTCAGCCCCTCTATAAAGCTGTTTTTCCCTGTCCTGAGCATGTAAGTGCTAGGGGCAGGACGTTTTGATCAACCACACTACTCAGACACAGATAAGAATCAGTATATTAGGCAGCTTTTTCTCACTCTCTATTCTTAGTATGCAAATATTTCCAATGTCAGAATGGACACTATGGCATCACTTGTTAGACTGCCTTCGAAAATCAGATGTGAGAGTAATACTACTTCATAGACATTTATGAAGTTAAAATGAAAAATTCATTCTCAAAATTATTCCTTCTCCATTTCCCTTATGTTTTTCTAATTTAAACATTTCTGAAGAAACATGGGAAACAAAAGCATTTATAATATTATGTGTATTCTGTTTTTGCTACTCCCATGATAATGCAGCCTACTGTTCAGAAGCAGAACTTTCCATCTTAATCCAGTAAGATTTCAAAGCTATTTCTATATTTATCATACCAATAACTCGTCATTATTTTATTGTGCTAGGTAGTGTGCAAACAGAAAAAACCCGATGATCACTACTTGAAAACTTCACATCTTTTTTTCTGTCTGGTACTTGTCTGTTTGTGATAGATAGCGTTCTTATTGCAAATTTGCATGGTGATCATGATTTTGACTGAATCTTCCTCTTATGTCTATAGGAGAAGAAACTAATTAGGTTTGTCTGACTAGCTCACTCAATCCTACGTGGAAGTAGATGGCATGGGCATGGAGATGATAAGAGAAATATAAGTTGCAGATGTGTAGCACCACTGCAACCGAGTCTGTTGTCAGGTGGTGCCAACAGATCTTTGCAGGTTGTTTAAAGGCAGATGTCCTTTGCTTTGTATCCCAGAGTCTTGGTTCCCAGTTGTATATCTTGCAAACTTACTGCTTGTCATGAGCATAATCCTAGCAGACCCTGCTTTCCTTCTGATGAAAAGTCTGGGAGTACAAGTGGAGAGGGAACTGCATAGCACATCAGCGGTGTTTCCTGGGCTTGGATGATTGGGAAACGAGGATTGTCCCTCAGTATGGCCAGTGTGTATGAGACTGACCAACTACATCTAGGAATCTGCCCATGTTTTGCATTGGCACATTTTGGCAGCTAAGGCTGTTGGAGGGTAACTCTTACACCGAGTATCATGAGGCTTGCTTTGTCCTGAAGTTAAGGCTTTCACTGTCAGGAGAAGGAAGCACTTATTTCCTGAGCCATAGTAAGGGGATCATCTATTTTTCTCGGTAGTTCTAGAATGACAGTTTATTCTCATGTGTGGACGTGTAATGTCCTTATGTACATATATACACACCATTGGGCAATATTCATAAATAAACCCATATTGGTCATGGACCTTTGACTGTTGGCTCATCAATGCATCATCTCTGGAAGAGCTTTCATAATCTCTTCTAGTAATTCAAAGCTACTCTTAACAAGACATGCATGCACACACACATATATCTCTGCCAGTGAGTGATTTCTTTTTTTTTTTTCCCCATTGCATATGTGGAATTTCTCCCCCAAATTGTTTTGGCCTGATGCCCAGGAGTCCGCAATAGTCAATGGCTCAGTGGCTGTTTAAGAACATGAAACAAGTCTTTATGCTGTTGGAAGGGAGAAAGTCAGAGTTTTTGGGACACATGGCACTTGTTACTCATACTCTCTAGAGGAACAGTCTTAAACTTGTAAGTTTTGCACATCAAAAAAAGCTATACTGGGTTATAGTTAGTGATTTTTAAAATACATTATTTGTGTTTTTCCTTTCACCTCTGAGGGTTTTAGAGGCAAACGTACTATATTTTAGGAAAACAGTGAAAAAATAACAACGCTTATGATATTTTCATTGTATGTGCAGAAGATATGTTGTGTGTGGTGGTAACATTTTATCGGCATTCATTTCTGATGATGTTTATTGCTCTTGGCTTTACAGTTTAGGGGTCTTGTGGTTAACAGGATAATAGAGATAAAGCTGCTATACCACAGTATTTCCATTCTGTGTAACTTCTGCAGAATATTTACAGTGTGTGGATAGAACTTACTGTATAAATTACATCTCTTCCATCTTTAAGTCCAAAGAGCAATGAAAAAGATTTATTTATAAACTGGATTATAAATATGCACAATATTTTTCATGAAGGCAGCTTTTTTACCCACTTAATTGGAAGTAAAGGGATAAAAATTAATAACTGAAATATAGATGACAAGCCAGTGCAGATGGTGATTGTTTTCCTAAAGGCCTTAACTAAGAAGTCAATTGTATGTGGAGTTCTACACTAAGAAGGCAGGAATGAGAAAGCTTTTCTTGTAAGTGTCTGTGTCTTGTAGCAGCTTCTCTTTGCACAACGCAGCAGAGGATTTTGGCCCATGGAACTCTTTTTAGAAATGCACTATAAACTATCCTAAAATTTTTATGGACAGTAAAACACTCTGAAGTCTCTATCTTGAAATTATAATCATATGGCACAAGGGCTGCATGAAGATGGTGTGTATGAACTTAGCTGCCCCTAGAGAAGTAATGATCTTGTCATTTTATTGTATTTAGCAAACTCTATCTGTAGTGATACAGTCCTGTATTATATCCTGTATTAAACTAGGAAGGCTATGAAACTAATTTTTCATTGAAGATAATGTGAAACAATGTTTTCCCCAATCCTTAGATGCCTGCATTTTAAAACTGGGGAGGAAACCCCAAGAAGTGTAAGTGAAGGGACACTCACGTAGTGACATTTAAGAAGCAGCTGCTCAAATCAAGTGTCAGAATACAAATATTGTGCTATAAACACTGAAGTACATATACTGTGCCAGATGAACTTTGATACCTTTTGTTTTGTATATTAATTACTTTATAAGAGGTGGTTTCAGAGGAGAAAACAGAAGAATTTGTCTTTTTCTCATAAAAGTACATCTTCCTTCTTTTTCCAAGACCCCACAAGTATATGAACAACCTCAATTTTCTTATGCTTTCTTGCTGTTGGCCTGAACAGAAATTCCGTGTGAGTACTGAATAACCCACCATGCATCAATTGTTTTAAGATTTGATGGCTTCTTTTACAAAACATTTTAAATGCTAGAAGTGTTTCAGTTGTGAGATTTCTTCTCCAAGTCGAAACAAATTTAACTAAGTTCCAGTGACAGTCTGTTAAATATAATAATGCACGGTACTTAAATGTAGTGCAGGTATTTGTTGTGACTGCTTATGAAAACTGGAACAGAAGTCACAGATTAATACTTGAAATCTGCTTTAAGACTTATGAAAAAAATAATATTTTTTTGTATGAGTAATAAATACAAAGATATGTGGCTAAGAAAGCTGTTGTCATATTTAATTCCCCTTTGCATCAGACAAGGCAGAAGTTGTCCTTGGAGAATTTTACAAAACCTGTAAATAATCTGTGCTACTCCAAATATAGTTTGTGTTGCATGTTAATTTCTGTTTTTCAATGTGATATATCTATATTCTTTAAATGCAGGATGTATGCTTATCTGATAATAATGGCTATACTCTTGACGCTTTAACTCACCGGGGGCTCAGTTCCTCAGCTTTTTTCCACCAGTGTGTTTAGTCCCACATGACTAGCCCTCATCTATATTACAGATTTCTGAAATTTGATGGCATTTGTATGCTAAAGCCAAAAACCTCAAAACCTGGAGCTGGAGCAAGATTTGCAAAACAGGTCAACACCCAGAAGCTCAGTGCTTTTAAAAATTTGGCCACACTCTGTTTTGTGTGTGTGAGCTGGGTGCTTCTGCAAAGCAGGCGTTGACTAAGAAAGATGATCTCCTTCAACAAATGTGACCCTAAAGGGCTTGGCAATATCTATTCCACTTATAGTGTAGAGCTCCAAATTCTTGAGTCGTCTGTTCTTCTGTTGGGAAGCAGCCTCTCCTACCTAAGGGAGTGTGGCCTGACAAAAAGAGCTTTGAGATAATAGAACTAAAGTGCATTCTGTGATCCAAAAAGGGTAGATAGAAATATTTCTAGCATAAATTAATGCTCATTTTTGCTGGAAGATATTATGCTGTAGAAGGATGTTAGACATTTACCTTGTTTGTAATGATTTTTCTCATCGGTTTTAGACCAAAGAATGAAGTTCCAAAGTAGCATGATATAAATATATATACTTATATATGGAATGTAGGGCCTTCAGATTGAACCTGTAATTCGTTAATAGAATATAATGAAATCATGTTTGCCCTGTGACACACTTACTGTAATATTCTTATATGAGGCAAAGTTACCCATCCTTCTTTCTCTCAGATCAATGCCGTGAACATTCCAACACATAGGATACCACTATGATTGAAGGTAGAATATTGTGGCAGTTTCTTATAAACACTCTTACTTTCACAGTGAACACAATTTTTCTTTCTGTAGGTTTTCACCATTAAACTATTGTTATCCTGGTATCTGATATGCAGTCTAGATAAGTGAGACTACATCTGGAAAACTCTTACCAGCGTGCATAGACCTGATACCCATATGCAGTGATTTTGGATATATAAACAAAGAGTCTGATCCAAAGCCTATTTTGATGTTCCTAAAGCACAACTTATCTGATATATCCTTGTGTATTTTACATTTGTGCTAGAAATGAAAAACATGACAAAACATAAACGTAGTAGTATGAAGTCAACCTACAAAAAGCAGAATGGATATTTAAACTACAATAATCAGGCCTCAGAGAGAAGGCAATGCTATGTTGCTGTTATGTTACACAAAAAAGAAGCAAAAAAAGGATTAATAAACTTTCTAGAACAGAAAGTTTTTGAAGAGGATATGTTCACATCAATGTAGAATGATTGAGACTACTGTAGTTTTTGAGAGTACAAGGGTATTTAATGTAGAAGATCTCTGATCATTCCTGTAGTTCCCAGTTTAGCTAATGTCTTTTTTTAAGTGGTCTTAGTGCAGTATACAGAAATATTAATTAAAAAGGTGGGTAGAAAACCATCCATAAGATTGTCTACAGCAAAGCATACATTATCATCTGTGAGTGAACAACCTGAAAATGAAAATGCTTCTTTTAAATGTGAGATTAGTTTGCAGTATTTTGTTAATGACCATCTCTGTCAGGGAAATGAGGCGTATCGAATGGATACTCCCTCCCCCCTCTCCCATCTACAGTACACTGTGACAAACTGTAAGCTCACAAGGATGTGGAACAACCTAGGTGATTTACTGCAGCCTAAAGCAGGCGTGGGAAATGCCTCCCACTTCACAGGCATGCTACAAACTGCCTCAGTGCAGAACAATTGGTGTAATTGTATTGCTTGGCTGTTCAATTCAGCATTTGGAGACCTCTTAATGATCCATTCCAAATGTTTTGGCCAGGCAACCCTTTTGTACAACTAGGTATATAACTCTGTGTTGCTTCCCATTTTCTGATATTACAGATAGTATTCTTGTTAGCTGGTTTTGACTGTGTTTGTAAAAAAGAAGAGGGAGCAGGCTTTTACCTTAATCATGAACTTACTTATGGGAATATTGGAGAAAGTATCTGAACACAAGAAAGCATCTTAAATTAACAGAATGAATAATCAGAAAGACTCATCTCCCTAGTCACGCATATGTGCGTCTCATGCTAATTGTGCAAATCTTAGTGTTTATCCATGAGGTCTTAAAGCTCTGATCTATAATTCATTGCAACAATCTGATTTACAGCAAAGACCAGAAATTAAGAGGATGGTTCCTACTTTCATTGAAGGCAACAGCAATGCTTGAACCAACTTCACTGTAGTAGGACAACATGCCATTACTCAAGATCCATCAGTATTTTCAGCATAAACCATTTTTCGTATCACAGAATCAGAGAATGGTTAGAGTTGGAAGGGACCTTAAAGATCATCGAGTTCCAACCCCCCTGCCCTGGGCAGGGACACCTCCCACCAGACCAGGTTGCTCAAAGCCCCATCCAGCCTGGCCTTGAACCCCTCCAGGGATATCTTCTCTCCCATTCAGGTAGTGAACTGTAACAGCAGTGGCACCAGTGTTAATACTAATAGTTAAATACATCTTGGTAAGTTATTGTAGTAGGTCTGGGCCTGCTTGGATCCTAGGTCCAGCACTCACAAGTCTACACAGCAGCACCATTCCCAAAGCTGACCTTTGGGTTGACAAACGAAGGATGCTTACATTATATTTGGAGCAGAAGAGCAGGAGTCAAGAGGAAAATCCTTTAGATCTTTTGTTATCTGATTGATGTGGCACTGGATATCTATGCTGCTGCCCATGCTGCTGTGTGGAAAATAAGAAAATGAGCTGTAAAATCATTCTGGGGAGATGCAGCAATTGTTTTTTCCGAATAATTATATTGTTCCCTTTGCCTTACAAAATAAGGACAAACAGCCCAAGGGAAACACTGTGTATGATACTATGAAAAATAAGCATATTCTTAGAAAAATATTAGCAGATGTAACCGGGAAAAGTGTTTCCTAGAAATTAATGCACTAAACTAAACTAAAAATTGACTAATTTATTTTTTTTTTTCAGAGAAAATACTGACTATGACACAGCAAAAGCCACAGAAGTTGCATCAAATGCAAAACAAAAGAAGTCCAAACCAGACATTTTACTAAAACATGTTAGAACTATCAAAGGTTTAAATTTGGAGGATCTGACTGGGACTCTTAATAACATTGTTTTCCCCCCTAAGTTTTCCTATTTAAATTCATGGGAAATTATTGCTTTTAATTCAGCTGCACCTGACAAACATCTTTTTGTAATCTATCTAGATCCTTGTTTTAATGTCTATAACATGCATGACTTCATCTGAGAACTTCACTGACACTGCTTGCTCCAGAATGCCTGCACATCCCAAATCCTGTAGCTAAAGCCTTCTGTGGCACTCATCCTGAAAGAATAGCTTCTCTCACTATACTTTTAAAATTAATCAGTCACTTCTTATACTTCTATCAGTTGTTTGTTTATAATATCCCCAACGTGGCATCAATGTGAGTTGTCCATTTCGTGCAGAAGATTTACCAAATGTATACAATTTTATATGGGAGGTGACCACTCTTCAGGATGGAATTGTACAAATACCCTATTTTTTTAGATTGAGAAATGAAACCAAGCCACATTAGTGCTAAAAAGCCAAACAAAAGCATTCTCGCCAAATTGTGGATGATTTCTGGGGCTGAGTTTGGACAAAGTCCTCTCTGTGGTCCTTGTTTATTTGTTTATTTCGTTCTTTACACCTTGTCTCAACAAGCCTGACTGCACAGATTTATGTGGAGAATTCAAATCTTATTTCTTGTAAGCAGAAATACCAGAATATACTTCCTGATTTCAGATATGTTTTATTTGAACTTTTTGTCCTGGAACAAAATATTGTGCTGAGGGCAAAATTTGAAATTTCAGTGTATACCTACCATGTGTTATGTACTACCTCAACGGTGTAAGAAAGGCAAGATAGTAAAATACAAAGATAGAGATGAGGAGGTAGATGGTTTTAAAGCAGGTTTGTGCATAATCTCTCCTGGTTCTGATTACACTAAGGTACAAAAATTTAGTGATCAGAAAATACATACTAAGGGCAAAATTGTGCCTGGCTATTTTATGGAAAATATAGAGAAGCTTATTGCCATTCATGTGAAATCTGCCTTGGCAGTAGACACCACACAGCATTCTCCACCTTAATGATATGGATTGCGATTGCCTAAAAGAGGTTACAAACTGTTGAGTCATAGGACAGTTTGGGTTGGAAGGGGCCTTTAAAGATCATCTAGTCCATGGGCAGGCTAATTTTCCACTAGACTGGGTTGCTCAAAGCCCCATCCAACCTGGCCTTGAACACTTCCAGGGATGGGGCAACTTCTCTGGGCAACCTGTTCCAGTGCCTCACCACGCTCATTGTAAAAAAATTCTTCCTGATGTCTAATCTAAATCTACCCTCATTCAGTTTAAAACTGTTGTCCCTTGTCCTGTTACTACAGGCCCTGGTAAAAAGTCTGTCTTTCAGAAAAGCCCCTTTATATATCAAAAGGCTGCAATAAGGTCTCCACAGAGCCTTCTTTTCTTCAGGCTGAAAAATCCCAACTCTCTCAGCCTTTCTTCAGAGGAGAGGTGCTTCAGCCCTCTGATCATTTTTATGTCCCTCTTTGGATGTACTCAAGCAGGTCTATGTCTTTCTCCTACTGAGGACCCCAGAACTGGACATATTACTCCAGAGAAGTACAGGCACATCAGGGCTGGCAGCCCCTGAAGTTATTTAGCTGTGTGTGTGCTCCTCTTGCTTCAGAAAATCTGAAGCTGTTCCACTGGGCAGTTTGTAGGTCAATCCCTCCATGTCTGTACTTTTAGTCTCTGACAAAGGGGGGTTAAACTGGTGTATCTGGTTAAATGGGAACATCATTTCAGCTCTAACTGTGTAAGAGCAGGGCTAGTCGGGATCCATGTTGGGTGGTATGGCTATCTATGTACTGAGAGACCTTTACAGGCTGGAGTCAGTGTCAATGGACAGGCCTGGAAAATGGAAGCATCATCATCCCCATTTTAGATCTTAGGAACAGTTATCTCAGGGATCATACATTCGATCTGATTCAAGGCCAGCAACTAAATTAAGGTCTCAGGGCCCATTCAGCTGTCTTTAACCAAGAAACTGTAGTATTGTTGTAGCTGTGAAGACAGGAAAAGAGCTTACAAGCCAAAAAACTTGTAGTTTGGGTTTTTTTCCCATTAACTGGTATGTTAGTCCCAGTGACTCTTGCCTTGCCAACAAACTTCTTTCTCCAGAAATGGTCTTTTTCAAGCCTCTGTCTTTCAGCATTTCTAATATTAAGTGCTTTTCAGGAAAGCAGCAATCGATGCTGGTCCAATGATTCTGTGCCCTGTTTCAACCTAGGGAGCTGGCTGAAGCATTTTCATCTAGCTATGCGTGTAAAATCTGTGCTGCTTTTGTGATTAAAAAGGCAACAGCCTGCTAGAAATAGAAAACCACAAGCCAAGAATTTCAGGACAGCAGATCTTAAATGGTAAGCTCTCTGAGTTCGTTCTTAAGCTTACCTTTTACATAGGTGTCTTTCTGCAAGTTTTTGCTTTTGTCTCATTTGTGGCCTTCTTAGCTTGCTGAGTTTTTAATAGCAATCAGAGCATTCTGATTAATACCTTTTTATATTATATCTAATCTCTGCTCTTGATGATTTCCCCATCTGATATGAAGCAATTTATTTAAAGAACCCTTGGACTGAAAAGGCCATTTAGTCTGGATTCAAAGGTAAATTGACTGAAACACCTACTCAAGTATTCTTCTTGCAGAAGGGAAAATGGGATCACTGAAAAAATGTGCTGTCTCCAAAATTGCTATGAAACTCTTTGTTTCCTTCTTTTGAGCTTCATGTAAGATGTGATATATGTGTGTATTGTCACGTAAGTTATACTCCTCTGGCTGGATGTTCTTAGTATCCAGCGTGGACACAAAAGTCTATCCTGTCACCATTTCTGAAAGCCTAAATGAATTTGTCATATCTTTCTTTGCCAGCAATAAGAATTTTCAGTGTTTTTAAAAAGAATAAGGACAGGAAAAATAGGCGGAAGAGAATTGTGTTGTTTACAACTACCAAATTAGCAGTTTAAGTTGTAATTAGCTGGCTGACAGAGCTGTTCAATGTAGCAGGGCTACTGGAAAATACATTGTACGGTACAGTTTATAGCAAATTGTAATACGAATAAATAGCTGGAGGTTATGTGACCGTAAAACCAGTAGGCTGTATGTTACATTAACTGAGCAGTATCCTGAACCAAGGAAGACTAAGGCAGGCTTTTCTGAATTTGATTTGATTGTTTTGGATAGACAGGGTCTGTGTATTTATGATAGGCATTTAACAAATGTGTGAGAAACCGTACAGCCTTGTGTACCAGGGCAGTATCATAGCTAGAGACCAGAGTTGGGAGCTCAGCTTTCATTTATGTACATGTTTTGCCTGTTGTTTTTCACATTGAAACAACTCCATAGAATTTAACTCCGTACATTTAAATGTACGCTTTAAATGTAAACTTCTTTTAATCCATAGCCTAAATTTGCTGCCTTACATTAAATCCAAAAGAGTCCTTTTACACACCTTTATAATTCTGCAAAGCTATCTGCTTGTTTCTAAGCTAGAATATTGGTAATTTGGCTTCATTCTTCATCCTTGATTTCATCACATGGCAGAATATTGCTGACCCTCTACAACACTAACACCTTTGGCAAACTTTGATGTAAAAAACGCGAAGTTGGATAGTCAGTGTCTTTCCTATTCTCATATTTGCTTTTCTACATGCTTTAGCCATACAATGACTATAAACACTGCAAATCCAGGCAAATTAGAATCAATACTGATGCCACTGACAAAGTATTTAAAAACAAAATTAAAAGATACAAAATTTATGCAGAAATGCAATGAAGAGGCGAATATCACAGAATGATGTGGGGTTGGAAGGGGCCTCTGGAGATCATCTAGTTCAACCACCCTGCCAGAGCAGGTCCACCCAGAGCAGGTTGCACAGGAACGTGGCCAGGCAGGGTTTGAATGTCTCCAGAGAAGGAGACTCCACCACCTCCCTGGGCAGCCTGTTCCAGTGCTCTGCCACCCTCACAGGAAAGAAGTTCCTCCTCATGTTTAGATGTAATTTCCTATGTTCAAGTTTGTGCCCATTTCCTCTTGTCCTATCCCTGAGCACCACTGAAAAAAGACTGGCCCCATCAGTGAGTTTTAATGAAATACCTGCACTTTTTTAACTACTTGTAATTTCAGGATAGTGGAATTTAATTTATTTTGGGGATACATTGTTGTTTTATAACAGAAGATGAAGGATAGAAAAGTTGAGCCTCTAGATCTTAAAATGTCTTGTCTCTTGAGGTAATGGAGGATCCTCTTGTAATAACTGTGAAGGCAGAGATCTTCTGTCACCTCAGAAGAAAACTCCTATCATCTTGCCTTGTTCTTCTGGCTGTGCAGGCATCCCAAAAGGCAAGTCACCCTTGGTACCTAACACAGGCAGCTGCAGCTTGTTGGATTAATTCCAGCCTAAATATCGTGTTGGCTGCAACAGGCCCAAATCTCCCAAATGTCCAAGAGAGTTGAGGGTATATATCTCTTTTCTTAAAGAACATGGCATAATGGCAGATTGTTAGTTCATCACTAGGAATTCCTCACAGATATGTTACTTTTTTGGACACTTTTTGCATCTGTCATTGCACGTAAGTTATTCTGAAGTGATTCCACATTTGGCTAAACTTTATTTTAAACCTCCTACTGTATGCTTACATAGCAGTTTGGTCTAGAATGGACCTCCCCCTTCCTGTTCAAATTCAGTAGCATCTTACAATGGTCATGCCTTACCTTTTGCATAGGTGACGGAAATGCAAACTTAACTTTTTGTGCTCTCTTTCAAGCTATTCTGAGTGCTAGTTGCCTCTGCGTTTTTTATGAACATGGGGGAATGTTTATGAAATGGTTGTATGTCATATGCGCTATAATGGAAACTTGAGACAAATCTTCTCAACTTTCCATAATGCTCTGTTCTTAAAGGCCAGATGTTGAAAAGGTTTCAAAAATGTTATTTGCCATGCTTAGAATCTAAGAACTTACACACAATCAATTTTATACACGCAAGTAGTTTGCTGAATGTAAAAAGACTAATGGCAGCTGCTTGTAGGACTATTACTCTGGCCTGGATTCTTTCTGCTTTAAAGAGATTAGATTTGGGGACTAAACCAAAGTACCAGATTAGGCATTTGCTCAGACTAGGTTTGCAGAACAGTCAATGATCTGAATGCTCATTGGGAGGTGGCTGTTTTTCTTCGTTGCTTACATACACAGCTTCAGAAAATCAGTTGTCTGGATACCAGAATTTAGGTGGGATAAACTAGATACCTGAATTTATCTGATAGTGTTAAGATGAAAATAATATGGCTTACCTAATGAATGTTCAAGCAGTGCAAGCACAGGATGAAGCCTGGGGTCAGACTTAATCACTAATGACTCCACCTAACAAACAGCAGGAGCACTGAGATAGCACCACATTTTCCTCTGTGTTACTTTGCTCTTGTTCATCCTTTTCTTTCTGCACAGGGAGTGAGGCTGCTTTAATTGGCCTTTGATGGAAGCAGACCAAGGGACAGCTACTTGGGCCCGTTCAATCACAGGCCTACGCAGAGCCAAATAAAAGAATAGCGAGGGCATGCAGATACTCAAGAAAAGAGACATCCACTTTCCTATTTTAACTCCCTCACAAAAATAAATTGTTTCACTGAATAAACGCCCTACAGTGATGCCTTACTCCCTTTTTCTGATGGAAAAGGATTTTGCTGAATTACTATGTGAGTTTGATCTTCCTCATCTGCAGCTATTTTTGGGGTCGTATGAAAGCTGGAGGTCAGTAACTTCAGGTATCTCCCTTCCCTGAGTAAAAATGCAAGAATAATGATAATTCAAAGAGCAATGTAATTTGGGGATTTTTGTAGTCAAGCAAACCTTTTACTCTGGATACAGTCTTTCCCAAAGTGTAATTTAATTCAGTGCTAGTATGTAATTCGTTAGCACACAACCATTTTTTAGACTTTGTTTTTTACTGTAGGTTTGCTTTTAGGGCATGAAATTTGGTGGCTGAAGCCCTATCTGACTTAAGATGATGCAGTCCCTGATTTTTTCAGTTGCTAATTCCCAGCCTGTTTTATAATTGTGCACTCTTCATTTTAATATTTAGATAATGTTACTCCCAATTACTTTTTTATTATGGCATTTTAGGTGAAGCAGTATGAAGAAAGATGGCTTTTTTTCCTGGCGTGGTCTGCATCTTATGTCTCCGTCAAGTGCTTTTCTAAAGCTGTTTTTCCCAGACTGTGTGTTTTGCATGGGTGGGACAGTGGGTTATTGTTAGCCTGTTAGACACAACTCGGTTTGAATACCCTTCAGTAGTTTGTGAGGCAAGTCAGCTCTATTTGCATTTGTTCCAGTCACAAAGGTTTATAGGTCAGCAAAGGCTGGCTGGAAAAATTCAACATGCCAATGCACTATTCTTCTATGGTTGTCAGGAATTCAAACGTGCTGGTTTTTATATTTCTTCTTGGTCATGAATATATGATAGCACAGTCTGAAGTCGCTTTGTTTCTTTGGAGCTTGGTACCAGCTGGGACTAAGATGGAGGACGTGACTTGATGCCAGCTTTCCCCCCCCTCCTCTTCTTTTGCCCATACTGATCAGCAGCAAATCAAATGTCAGTACATCTGGAGGCAGTGAGAGGGCAGTGCTCACCAGGGCAGTGCATCGCTGCTATTTTTTTCCTCTTTTGTGAAAAAGAGTCCAGCTGAATAAAAGACGACATTTGTCCTTTCATTGAAAACATTGCATTAGCTTAGTCTCCCTTCTGGTTTGGGTTTTGGTTTTCTTTTTTTCCTGTTTTTATACAGATACATTTGGGTTACATCCTGAAATGCTTCCTGCTTAGCCACATGCAAAGACTATGTGGAGATCTTCGTTTGTGCATGGACTGACAAAAAATAGGCATCTTTTTGAATTCAAGACTGCAAAAGCCATTCATACAGCTTTAATGGTCACATGTGAAGATCTCTAATGAAAACAATCTTGGGATATCACTGATAACCTGGTCTTTAGACAACTGGCATGTGAAGCTTAAAATATATATAAAAAAGAGTGTCTTCCCCAAAGAAAGCACTTCCTTAGCTTTGTTTCCATCTTCCAGCTTTAGAAAAGGTTTGGCCTTTTGCAGTTCTTAAAATGAAATATGGATTTATCCACTGTAATTTGATTCCTTCCAAACTGTATTTTGAATTTTAAATGGTGTGTCTGAATACATTGCGAGGGATACTATTGCAGGTTTGTTAGGAGCTGACGTCTCATTTCCAGCCTAGCTTACTGTAGCCCCATCACTTTGAAACCAGTAAGCCCTTCTTGAGTTTGTTTAAAACTCAGTTACAAAAATTGTTGGTCTTTATAGTTATATCTTGAGTTCTGAAATTTTTCTTACAGAAGTAATAAAATATGCCAGATCTCCTTTTAATATGCTCATTGAAATGCAAACCATGACCATTCTTGGTCTGTTTTAAAGACACTTTCTGCAAAATATGGACTGTTTTGACTAAAAGGCAGCATAGGCAAGGAAGGTTGCATCTGTAAACTAGAGAGGCAGCAGCTAAACCTCATATTGATGCCTCCATTTGAAGCAGGCAGGGAGACCCGTTTGCTTTTGAGTGCAGGATTCGCTGCCAAGTTGGCACCATCTTTCATGTTTATAGATTTAAATTCAGCACATGGCTTTAACTCTTCAGCTGCACTAGCTGCAAACAATTACCCCAAAACAAATGCTTAGGTATAATCAGTTCATTGTGTTACCCATGCCAAGTTGCATCTGACCCTTAGAAATATAGTTGAGAACGTTATTTTTAAATGCCATATTGGGTAAGACACATGCAAATAGCAAAAGCATGTTTTAAATGGAAATGTTTACAAATACGAAACCTTACTGTGAAAAAGCATCTCATAAAATAAACATTTAAAAAATCATGTAATGTATTAATGGGAAGATACAGGGTTTAACAGATGAAGCATTGAAAAAGATTCCAAAGTTAGAATAATACTAATAAGCACAAAATAAATGTTGTTTATGAACCTCCTTTCTAAGCCTGCACAACTACAAATCTGGTGTGAACAGCATAAAATTGTCAGTAGCTGGAATTTCATCTGGGAAGAACATTTCACAATTTGTTTTTGGTATTTTTATTTTTAACTCTTAAAAAATCAGTTCTGTCACAAGATTGCTTTAGTAAATAAATATTTCAGTCACTTTTGACTATTTTAATAGGGAAAATATTTTTCCACGCATAGAAATTAATTTTTAAAACACAACCAGCATTGATTTATTAAAAATGTTTTCAGCAATTAGATACATATTGCTTCATGTCTTTAATATTTAGTAAAGGAGCAATTATAATCTAGCTGCAAATGTAGTCATGCTCTGAAATAAAATGTGAATTTTAGCTTAAAAATGGGCAAATAAGCATTTAATACAGTGATGTGGATGAGTACCATCCACACAGTGAAAGCGTTGGCTGAATCCCATCAAGTCCAGTCATTAGTAAGGTTTGAGTATGGACAAAGGAACAAGTAAATGCAATTCTGAAGTTTTTATCTGAAGCCCTTTATCCTGATCAAACATTTTTTCTAACTTGCTCATATGCTTCATACTTAGAAGCATTTCAGTTACGACTCTATTGGATACAAAGATAATCTTTGTTAGTAGCTGTCTTAAATCATATTGTAATTATAACGATGATTTTTTTTTGTTACTACATTTTCCTGTTTTTTCCCCAACAATTTACAAGGCATAAAGCACTTTGCATGTGACAAAACAGTTCTTTTATTCACTAGTTATTTCATTTAGCAGTATGCAAGTAGTGACCTATCTGTAGAGCATTCAGTGTAATCAAAAGGTAATTTGATAAGTCAGAAAACATGTCTGCAAGTCATATATCCTTTCTGTGGTTTTAAATATTTTCATAATCGTGGATGCAGTTGACCATGTGGGAAGCTCCTTGTAGCTAGCTCTGAAAACAGACAGAGAAAAACAAAGCATCTCAACTACATTCCAAACATGTAAATATATTCTGATTTTAGATTAAGAAGAATTTCTCTTGTATTTTTCTCTCACATCCTCTTGATTGTACTGGTACAGTATACGCTTTCAGAATAGCTTTCTTTTTGGCAGTTATTTTACTCTCAAAACTCAGTAATTCTTTCATGGTGCATCAGATTTACCAAATTAATAATTTCTTGGCATTATTCTTTTAATTCACGTGTGTGTGTGAAAGAGCACATACATATGTGCTCTTTCATTGTTTCTGGAATTTTAAGGAGGTGAGAAGCACACAGACTGAATAGTTTCATATTCTGTTCACTCACTGTAGAATAGAGATTTACTTTTATGAAAATACACACTGCTTTCTGACTTACTGTGACAGATACTTTATTTCTACAAATGCTAATGTAGGAAAAGCAGCTGTTAGGTTAGTTCGTGCTTTTATTTATGGGTTTCATCAGCTTCTAAACCCCTTGGATTACTTGTAAGTGAAAGCAAAAGTTGGAGGCACAGTTTGGATGCCGTTGGGTATCCTGGTCTGTAGTGGATTCTTTGAGGGTTGCAGCCCTGACCAGTAAAGGGATTTTTTTGTTTGTTTGGTTTTATGGAATTGGTTGTGAATAGGGGAGGGGAAAGACAGAAATTGCCTATTGACTTTTCTGTACCACAGAAAAGGAGCGAAAAGACTACGGACATATTGCAGTAATTCTGGATGAAGACAAATCCTTTAATTAGGTGTGTGCAGTGTACAGACATTTGCAGAGATCCCATAGCTAGGGTTATTGTGAGCTTTCAGTTTTCCAGAGAGAAAAACTAGAAAATCTTAATAAATCAGCCTTTGAGAGTTACTTTATTTTAAGGTGGGAAATGAAAAGGAGATGGGATTTTCTGATGTGCTTTAGTTTTCTGCTGCTTGTTCCCATTTTTTTTTTTTTTTTTTAACAGTGATTTTATCCCTGAGAATATCTCACTCTGTGGTTTTTTTCTCCTCTTAGCTGTGCAACGGGCTTGATGGCTGTGTTCAGACTCCAGAAATATGCACACCCTTGCTTTGAAGAGGTAGGATGCTTTGATATTTTACCATTAGAACAAATGGCTATTTTCCTCATTGTGTCATTATGCAATTTATAGACATTAAGAAAAGCCAGTGAACATGACAAGTATTTACATGCCCTGCTACTGCCAGCAGCCTACTGAGCTTCATTTTCTCCAGGCATTCTACCCCTGTCTCAGGAGAGGCCCTCATCCCCACCACAGCTTGTCCTTCTTCCTCAGCTGTGTATGCGACCCCTCCCCAGTTTCCCTATAGAGCTGTGACAGCCTGTCATTGTCTACCTCTCTGGATATTACAGTGCCAATTTGCTCACATGGATGCTGACTGATCCCATGATCTCTTTTTTTACTCTTTTTTTTCTTTGGTTTACCTCCCCAACTCAAGTCCAAAACTGAACAGTATGGGTCATGACCAGGAACAATAATGTGCTAGAATTTTTCTGTGCTGGGTGGTAGAGGAGCTAATGACAGATTTTAGCTGTCAACTCTTGCATAGAAGAATTGTCAGGAAATCTCATCTTCTCCATTCACCTCTCACTATGGCTAAGGCACACTGGGAAACTTAAAGGACAAATTCAGTTGACAAACAGGACTTGGATCCCTGCAAAGGAGACATATTCTCCTCCTGTCAAATCTTTGAAAGATAGAAAAAAACCTCTTGCTCTGATTAACTTTAGTGTACCCTCTTATATCCCCTGCTTTGGGACATCCTGAAAGTAATCCTCTTTACTCATACTGAGAAAATTATGTTGAATAAGCAAGGAACATGCCTGAAGTTGATGAAGATGCTAGTTTTAATGCTGACCATTTCTCATTATGAAAAGTTCTAGTTATGCTTTCTGCACATGTGGGCCTCAGCACAAAAATGTACTGTACAGCTAAGCATAGTTTTACTCATCTTACCCACACACTTTTATCTCAGTAGTTTTTCACTGACTTACTAAAATAGGAAATACTCCTGAACTCCCGTTGAATTCTAATGCTCAAGAAAGTGAATACTGATTTTAGTTTTTTGCAATTAAAGTTTTTGAGAACATTATCAATTAAGTTAAAAATAGAATTATTTTTAGAAAGTGTTAATCTCGATTTTTAGCAATCTAAACCCTGAACTTTTGTAGAATTTTTCATAGTACTTTATTGGTGAAAAATCATGGCAGTCAGGTGAAGTCCCTGCAGACTGGAAGAAGGGGAACATCACACCCATTTTTAAAAAGGGTAGAAAGGAGGACCCTGGAAACTACCGACCCGTCAGCCTCACCTCTGTGCCTGGGAAGATCATGGAACAGATCCTCCTAGATGCCATGCTTGGGCACATGAAGGACAGGGAGGTGATTCAGGACAGCCAACATGGCTTTACTAGGGGCAGGTCCTGCCTGACTAACCTAGTGGCCTTCTATGATA
>JAHREE010000220.1:772859-787561 GCA_033628505.1 Tringa tobata
GTGTCCCATTTGCATAATGAAATGCAGCCTCTAAGTAGATACGGTACTCTATTACACAGCTCAACACTACTTTAAATATATTTAATTATATTAAAGCAATAATCATGGCACTGCTTAATCATCCTTTTTATTTCTGCTACATAAAGTAGAAGTTTAAGGACACGTCTTGTGTAGACAGAAGTAAATGCAAGGGTTCTTTGAGGAACTGGTCTGGAGAACAGTCTCCTTTTGATTGCTTATATGTGAGACCTCCATTTGTTTGTCCATTTTGATGTAGTTCAAGTCTGAGGCATATACAATAAGTTAAATCTGAAAAAGGACATCTTGAATTACCTGCCCACAACAGACGTAATGAAAGGGAGATCAGAAGCCCTGAGCCTGTCCCATATAAGAAATTCCTCCCTTGCTAATATTATTGCTGTGCAGCATTGCACACCAAATTTCCTCCTGTAATAAGAATATGTGTTGTATACGTAACAACAACAAAAAAAAGTTAAAATATAATGAGTTGTAATTAATTCAATTTAATTGGGACAATGGTCCTCCTGTCCTAGTGGACTGTTTAGGGGCGCTCAGATCTGAATGGGGGCAGGATTGTGTGCAAGAGCTGGAAGCCACTGGGGAGTGGATTCCTGGGATGGCTTAGTCAATGGTAAAGCATGGAGGAGAATCCACAGTCGAAAAACAGTGAGGCAGAGAAGAAAAATTGTTGCTTTCCTTGTGTGAAGGTCTGTATCAGCTTGATCCCTCCTTGTCCTTCCTGTTGTCACCATGTTAATACCGGCTTCAATACTTCTAACGAGCCTGTAAGAAGGTGCAAGCGTGGGCTGAGAACAAGTAAATAACAATGTGGTGTATCAGTAGGATGAAAAGTCAGTGAGAGCACTGCAAACCATAAAGATTTCATTTCTTTTTCTTATAAAAAGAGGGATTTGCACTTCTTGCATTTAGCAGCCTTGTATTTGCCAGATGTGAAACTCAGGTATTGTATATAGTACCTCTGGGATTTTGTTTGACATAACCAAAGGATTTTCACTTTACAGGGAATGTTGGCCTGGAATGTGGCCAGTTCTGACCGCTTTGTGTAAATTTTGGGTGTCTGTGTAAAGGGAAGATGCAGTGCTGGTTGGGGCTCCTTCTGGCACACCTCAACAGGAATGCTTTTCTTCCCTTGGTGGAGTTAGAGTGCTGTTGCTGGAGGGAAAGCTCTAGCTACCCACCTCTTACAATTTGGAGGGGCTATTGAAAGAATAATTACCATGAAAGAGTAATACTGCATTTTAATTACTTTAATGATGGTAAGTCTAATTCTGCAGCCATTTTCTTTCTTTCTGTGCATTCATATGTTGCTAGAAAATTTACAATTGCATGAGAGATATAGGTGCCTCTCAAAGGTTTATTTTTTAACGCTTCACCTAAAAAAGCATACTGCTAAACAAAGCAAAAAAAAAAAAAAAAAAAAAACAGAACCAAATGTAGATAGCTCTTTTCTACTGAACATGATTTTTATGTATAAATGATATAAGCTTCCAGGTATACATACTGGTGTTATATGTATGGCATGGTTTTATTGAGTACTATCCTGTCTAGCAGCATGGTGATATCAGTGGGATAAACTGCTTTTCATGCATTTTTATCATTAACCTGTCTCTTTCATGACTTTCTCTAACATCCAAAATTTTCTGTTACCACAGAAGGGCAGAAATCTAACAGAAAAATCAGCATTTATCACAAATATGTTTTATTACCTAAATAAAGAAGGCACCTAAATAAGGAATTATAGCAGCTGCAGTCTTAGGTCGGGAGCACAATTTTAGGGTCTGATAATTTGGTGGAATAAAAACAAGGAGTGGCACTCACATGAGTGCAAATTAATGACTTCAAGCCTATAAAAGTCTCAAAATATCAGACTTTGGAAAACGGTAGCATTCCATTGCATAAGAAACATTTAAAATATTTTAAGGGAGTTTAACACTTACAAGCACTCTGATCTTTGCACAGCAAAACTTTTAGTAACTAAAGTAGTTTTAAAATGCAGAGTCTAAAGTAGTGCCCAGTAAAAATGCCAAATGCCCCAATGGATTCTTAAAATAGTTTTCTGCATATTAGGAAGATACAGTTTTATGTGAGTTTGTACCAGCGTTTATGTCATGACTCACTTTAGGAGACTCAGATACATAAATCTGGTTATGCCACAAATGTTTGTAGTTAAATATACTGTGGTTTTAATGATCTGAAAGATTATTTCGCAGGTATAATTCCCAGTGATAGTCAGTGAGAGCCAGTTGCCTGTTGCCTCCCAGTTACACACCTGAAATTCCATTGTTTAATGTGCATTCCTGGTGTCAGTAGAGGGAAAAACCGTAAGGACTGTTGAGATTCTGTTTCTGCAAGGAAGTTCTTTGCCTGCTTCTACAGCACAGCATTTTGATCTGACGCGGTTCCTGACCGTGGGGAAATGCTGTATAATTGTACAACATCAGCTGATGATAGATGCTATCACACTTCACTCTAGCATGTCAGATGTCCAAACATTTGTCTGAGTAATATTGTTAAAGATCCTATTGTTATCGTAGTTTGTTCGTTTCTTGAAAAAACAGAAAAATGAATTCACTTACTAACTGCTAACTCATTCTCTGAGTGCTTCTGAATAGCTGCTGGCTACTGGTTTGGCATATAATAATATATTGGAGTTCAGGGAAAATCGCTGCTAACTGTATTGTAAATGTTTGTACCAAAAATCTTGGTGGGTTTATAAAGGTAATCTGTATAAAAGTGGGCTGAACTCTGTTGATGGTGTGTAGTGGCCTTTGCAGCCTTCTAAAGGCAGAAGATGCTCCTTTATAGACACTGCACACAATAAAACATCCTTTGGCACTTCAAAGTTGGTAAATCAACCCCCTAAATGAAGAGTTATAAATATACAGTATGCTTTTATTCTTCCAATGTGCCTTAAACCTTCTATACCTTGGCTATTTTCTGCCTTCCAACTAGTAGTTGGCAGGGAGGACTGAGAGTTGCCAAGTTTCTTCTGAGGGAATGCTTGATGGGTACTTCCCTATCAGGCTGCTCTGCAGAATCTCTGTGAATAGAGAGCAAAGACAGAAAGTCTCAAATGACCAAAAAGTGAGATAGGAGGAAAGCTAAATTAGTAGGCCAGTGATGTGGGAGAAAATCAGACTGCCAGAGCAGACATCATATACATTATTATCAGGGTAAAGCATTTTATACTGACAGTCTAGTTTTTCCAGCTGAAGATACTCTTAGGCAAGGCCTCCTGAGCTGTCATGGTCCCGAGGAGGTGGGGGAAGCTTCCGGATAGATCTTCTACGTAGTGTATTTATAGGCAGAAGATGTTTGCAGGTTCAACATCATAACTTCCTTGTTTGAAACAGTGTTATTTATTTACTGCCTTGTATTTTGGAGAGGGGATGTTTGAGGCATAATGCATTTTATCAGAGACATTCTGTCACTGGGAAAATACTGAGTATCTTTCAAAAGCTATTTTTGTCCATTTACAAATTGTTAGATTCAGCCCTTAAAACTAAGGAAGTAGTCTGATATATGGAAGGAAACACTGTACTACATTTTCCTTTGTAAATAATAGATGAACATTTATAGATCAACAGCCCCTCCCAGTACCTAAATAATAAATAAAGAGTTGCATGAGTTTTCTTTCAAATGAAAAATTCTTAGTTGCTCCTGATAATCCCCAGCAAACTCAGTTGTTGCGGTGATGGTTGCAAATCTCAACATTGATATCACTTGACCTCACATAATCAATGTAAAAGGGCATTATTTTTCCAACTGTTGTGCAAGTGCCATATGTCATGGTTTCATGATTAGTTTCAACTTAAATTTTTTAAAGAAAATATTCCATATTTTGGGGGAGCACTCTTTGATTAGCTGCATGTTTTTATAGCTCTGTTCTGCCTCCTCCCCCATTTTTTTTTTTTTAATATTTATCAATATTTGGATACCTTAAGGTTGAAGTAACAGCAGATGACACTAAATGATAACATACAGTTCTGGAATTAAAGGGATCTCTGAAGTCAGAGATGCTACTTTATTTCCATATTGCATTGCTGGACTACTGAGGTAATTTTAAAGACTGCATTTTAATTTGTTTACTTGTCTCTCCTTCTTCCTCATTTTGCTCGTGCAAAATGATTGAATCTGTGTGATCACACAGCCCTTTGTCACATCCCTAATTCAGTCTTGTCATCATTAATCAGGCTGTCATTCCTGCTATTTACTAGTGTAGGCATGAAAAAATAGGGATGCAAAACAGCTGCAGTAACACAGGCAAATAAATACAATAAATTGGATCTGTGTATAAACATCAACCCAACTGGACAGGTATCGCTCCATCAGAGCAAAGGCAGTTGTACCCTTCTGCCCTGTTATATCCGTTGGCACTAAATATGTTCTGAGAAAACAAGAGGAAATATGACTAGCTGTCTGCAAAGTTGAATGCATTACTCAAAAAGTATGCAGGTATGTAGCACTGGATGACCACGGCCTTGATCTCACAAACACGATTACTGATGATACATGGGCAAGTTTTCCAGTTTGCCCTACACCTACGCATTTAAATCCCTGACGTAGGACATACGGGTCTCCCACCTTCTCATCAGCTCCTACACAAAGGTGGTGAAGTGCTATGTTTTTTAGTATCTATATGAACAGCTTTTACACGAGTCCTACTTGGAGAATGAATGGATTGTTATCTTTGACCTGATCCACGGTGGCAATCCAGTTTTCCCCTCCTCTTTTCACCCCCGCCCCATACTCCCCAAGGACAGGGTTCCATGCCCACATGTTGCTGGTAGTGCATCCTGGGACCAAGCATGAACTGCGACATCCCAAAACCACTGTTCTTGCTCCCACCCTTTCCCCACATTACATTTCTCCTCATTAACATCTATATTAAGCCTGTAAATTTTCCAAAGCATAGGGGTAATGGTTTTAAATTGGAAGAGGGGAGATTTAGATTAGATATTAGGAAGAAATTCTTTCCTGTGAGGGTGGTGAGACACTGGAACAGGTTGCCCAGAGAAGCTGTGGCTGCCCCATCCCTGGAGGGGTTCAAGGCCAGGTTGGATGGGGCTTTAAGCAACCTGGTCTGGTGGGAGGTGTCCCTGCTCTGGGGAGGGGGGCTGGGACTTGATGATCTTTAAGGTTCCTTCCAACTCTAAACATTCTATGATTCTATGATTCTATATCCTACCACAGCAGTGCCCTAAAATTAAGAAGGGATCTGAAGTGCTAATCAGTATCGATAGTAAATTCTGGGGAGCAGGTAACAGATAATTAAGGCCAACTAAACCCTTTTTTTTTAAAAAGTGACTAGAAATTGAAAAGCTGTATAATGTACCGGGCATGTTTAGTTTGGAGAAGAGGAGGCTGAGGGGGGACCTCATTGCAGAGAGGTGGGGGTTGGCCTCTTCTCCCAAGGGAATAATGACAGGACCAGAGGAAATGGTCTGAAGTTGCTGCAGGGGAGGTTTAGATTAGATATAAGGAAGAATTACTTTACTGAAAGAGTGGTCAGGCACCGGAACAGCCTACCCAGGGAGGTGGTGGAGTCACCATCCCTGGAGGTATTTAAGAAACGTGTAGACATGGCTCTTCAGGGCATGCTCTAGTGCCTGAGATTGTTGGGTTGTATCTGTTTGTGGGAGGTTTTTTTGTTGTTTGGGTTTTTTTGGTGGTGTTTTGGTTTTTTTGGTGGTTTGGTTGTTTGGGGTTTTTTTGTGGTTGGACTTGATGATCTCAAATGTCCCTTCCAACCATGAAGATTCTGTGATTCTGTGATACTGCACTTTGCAGTCCTGTCAGTCATACTTTGACCACTGTCTTTGCCAGGTTTTTGTTTATAAATAGTGACACAATCTGAGAATGTTTAACCCACAATAGATACACGGAGCCATTTTTAAATTGAACAGTTCCCTTTCTTTTGCACGAAGTCTGTGTTACTGTTCAAATATTCCTCACGGAGCTTGAATCTAGGTATTAGCCAGAGATGACTTAGAAACAAGTATAAGCTTGCATTCCTGAACCAGATGCTCTGCTGTTCCACACCAGATGACTAAACTGAATGACATCTCGAGCCCAGACGCTGTCTTTCTCCAGTAAGATAACCGAACTGCATCAAACCTGCCCTCACATCCCGCCTTGTCTGTGCACAGCCCAGGTCCCAAGGTGATGTGAAACAAACTTATTTTAATTAAGCTACAGGTGTTTACACCAGCCAAGCAAGGGAGTTCCTCTGAGGTCTGGAAAAAGAAGAGCAGGGAAGCAGTTTTGTGTAGTTTACTTCATATGGGTTCTGCTTTACCATTTTAGTAGCCTTTCCATTTGCAGCTGAACAAGTGTTTTCCTGTGTGAAATCCTCAGTCAAGTCCTAAGGAGTAAGGCCATCGACTGGGGAGGAGAATGGGACTGAGACAGTTCTATACTGACATGCACTGGCTCTGTATGCTGTTCACAGCCTTCAGGGTTCTTCTGAGCCCCAGCAGATAAATGGTCTGTGTGGTGTCCTCTAAGGTTAGCTCCTTCTGGCTGGGTGTTGGGGCTGTTCTGGCAGGAGGCCTCCTGACGGGGAGCTCGGTGCCAGCACCTCTCTCTCCTCTCTGCTGGGAAGCCTGAGCTCTCACACCCCCCCTCCCGGGTGCTGGGCTGGTGCGGTGGAGGGAAAGGAGCAATTTCTGAAGTGCTGCTTAAGCCATTTAGCTCACTTCAGGTGAAAGAAAACATCTTACACAACACGCTGACACTGTGCGGTAGCTAGTGCTGGGGAGAGAGAGGATCCCGGTGAGGCTTACGCTAGAAGGGGAAGCTATATGGAATTCCTGTGTGAGTCATGCAGTCATCCTTTACGTGAGGGTTTTTCATGCATTTTGCTGGGGAGGGTGCTGGGGGGAATGGAAAACGTGTCATAATGCTTTTTTACATTTCTTTATGCCTTTTTTTTTTTTTTTGCCATGTATAACTTTCCACCTTTTTGTAATAAAGTGTACATGAAGAGCAGATCAGATGAAAAAGCGATTACACCCTGTTGTAATGTTGAAAATATGCTTGTTCAGCTAAACATGTTTTGAAATACTGGCAAAAAAGCAGCCTGCTAAGTTCAGGCTGGAAGCAGTTTACATAGTTTCTGAGACTATTTCCTCTACTGTTCAATATATCAAGAACTCGTAGCGCTGCTGCAACTAGTATTTTCTGACTTTAAAATATATCTCAAGAATACAAGCTATTGTTTCAAAGCAATATGAACTTGCTCCCCATCCACACATACAAAGAATAACTGAGCAATAACTGCATTATATTTTTGCAAACAAACCAAATTTTTTTGATCTTAAGTTTTTCTATTTAAAAAATACTGAACTCAATATGGTAAGTGTGAGAATACAAAATACAAGCACCAAACCAAAGTATCTTGTTCTGGTTTTTTATTTTTTGCAGTTACTAATGTAAGAAAAGACACTTCTAAAGAATTCTATCTTTTACACATTTTTCTTGCAGAAAAGGCATATTGAGATTTTCCATTTAAAAATAAATATGCCCTAACTCATTCAGAATTTGGGGGGGGATTCCAGAGTAACCTATGTATATATAAAATACGTATTTTTAAAAAGGAAAATATCTAATTTAGTCAATAAGGTGCTGATGCTAGAGTGGTTTTTTTAATTAATACTTAATTGTTTGTAGCTACTGTTAACAACTCTGTTGCAGAGAAATAGCCTTAAAATTTTATTTCTCCAACTAAAAACTGAGAGTGTATATTACAAATATGAAAGATTGCTTTTTAAATTTATTTTGTAAAAAGGGCCATTGCCCTAAAGGCTTGAGAATCAAAGTCTTTGTCTTTGCTCAGCACTCAACGCAGTCAGGCCCAAGGTTATTGTTACTGTACACCACTGCAATATAAATGTTCTGTAATTCTGGGAACTTCAAACTGCGCAGTATACTCCAGTCTCCTTTAAATGGTTAGGGAAAGAATTTCTTTTAGGTTTTAAATGGGGAGTAGTGTTGCATCTTAAGTGAATAGAAAGTACTGGATATAAAAGCTTCCACTTACTTTTTAAAATAATTGCCCTGGTCTTTCCCAAATAATTGCAATTTTCTGTTCATTTTCTGCTAATTGCATGTGCAGACAGATTCAGGCAAAACATCTGTGATGGCTCTAAATAGGGAATTTCCTACAAAGCAGTCAAGTTCCAGATGAGTTTTGGCCTGTTTTAAGCTCCCTTCCACTCTGAGATTTGAATCCCTGTTAGCATCTTTCCACAGAAACAGCACACCATTTCATAGGTTCTGCCCATAGTACAAACAGTACATGAATATGTGAAAGCTGTGTGGCTTTCTGCTATGGAGTATAAGCCAAACACAAACCAGTGTGTCTTCTATTATTTTTGCTCAGTGAAGAAAAAAAATCCCTTGTATTTTCTAGGTTTAAATTTGATATTAGAAAATTTAAAGATAAGACATTTTTGGGTTATGTTGTGCTGTGGTTGGTATGTTCCCTCAGTCTGCACTGTGAAAAATCCATAATTCTCGCTAATCTTCCTTCAATGAGATTTCATCATAGAACATTCTAAGTAGGTTTAGGTAAGATGGCTGTTTTGGGATTAAAGATAATACATCTTAAAATAGCAAAGTGGAAATATAAAAGCAAATCTAGAAAAGCCAATAATGCATGAATCATTCAATAAAATAAGATCTAATGGTAGAATTGTATTACAGTAGAGTTAAAGTAATCTTTGATGTATTTTTGTTTTCATCACCTGTTAGGTTTTGTATATAAATTCAATAAGTTGCAGCTCCTGGAAACAGATTTTGATTTGGTAGATTTATATCTGCATGTGAGAGCTTTAGTCACAAGTATATTTAGATTGGGAGCAGAGCAATACAGACTTATGTTACAACAGACACAATACTAGGAGTCCCATACAAGCTCGTGCATGAATTTCTGACAGCTGTATCTGTGTATATAAAAACAAGCAGGCAGAATGTGCTTGGCCACTTTTTCAAATGTTAGAATAACCTTAAAAATGCAATTGAATTAACATTGTTTTCACTATTCCACCCCATTTTTCATTATTTATTTTATTTTCAAATAATTCAAAAATTAATCTATTTAGACAAAAAAATGTGGACGATATCTTTTAGTGTCAGCATGCATAGTTATGGGGAAGAAACTAATGACATATGACAAAATGCATAAACTTGGCTTGTCTAGCAGTCCTATACTAGAAGTAAATTCATAAACAAAAAGCCGTGTTTCGGTAACAATGGGTGTTGTGAGAAAAAGAAACAAAAGCTAGGAAGTAAGTTAACTAGATGAGCTTGAATTTCGGTTGGTTGATTTTAACTTTTTTAATTCCTTGAACAGAAGACTGTTTGGGGTTTCTTTCCACTTCTTCCACTATATTTCTACTCAGGTATCAGCCTTGTTTCCTAGGAGTATATGTCTCATTCCAGAATATGTGAATGCTGCTTTTAGATGGTTTAGATAAGAATAATATGACTTTTATTCAGAGTACAAACCGCAGTTGAGTGTTTGGGAACCACATTAAGAAGGAAGCTCCAGTACTTTCTCGTCTCCTACATGCTTTTTTTTTTACTTGCCTTTTCACCTTTCAAATTTAACAGTGTGCTTTGTAAACATAGCAACTTCAACTCTTACTGCCTACTTTTTCATTAGATCACTTACCAGATTAATTTTTTCCCTAATTGTAAGATGCAGGGAGGTGAGTTGTACCTTTTCCGAAGAAAAGACTTTTGAAAATTAAAAGTTTTATCAGAAGTAACATAACATTAGAAAACAAAAGCGCTGCTTTCACATTCAGGTTGTTTGGGGCTTTTTCATTGAAAATGTTCACACACTAACAACAATCTGAGTTGGTTTGGGGCATTTCTTCCCAAGTAGGTCAGCTAGGGCTCCTGAAAGTGATTTTAGTGTGGTTTTTTTATGAGTGCATTTCTTGAGAAGTTGTGTAGGAGTCCTGAGATGAGCTAAGAACGAAAAAAGCATTTTATAGGGAAGAACATGAATTTTTATTTCTCCAGATCAGAAGAGTGCCTTCAAAATTATACTTGGGTCCTTTACAAATTCTGTTTGGGCTACTTGAACTGTTTCTTTCCTGGAATAATTTTTTCAGCCTTGGTCAAGCTCACCTTGAATAAGGTTGTTTTCAGATTATGGCATTGTACTAAGAACATTTCATCCCAAATGGTCATCAGTATTCCATTGAGAAGATGCTGGTCCTTGTGTTGGAAACCAGGGAAATCAGCATTTTGCCCATCGTCATCATAGTTTGAGAGTAATTTTTGTCTTGCATATCGTCAGGCAACTGTTTGCTGCTTCACTAAAGCATACCTCATCTCCTATTGGAAACTGTCATCTTTAATTGAAGATCTTTGCTGTTTGCATCATTATGCTCTGATGTAGAAGTTTATTCAAAAACCCAGCTTGCCTTTTGGTGCTCAAGGTTTCATGTTGCTATGAAAGGTATTTATGTTTAGATCTCTTTGCAGTGAGTTCTTAGAAAATCATTCACCTTGACAAAAATTTTCTTTTCAAATATACTCACATTTAACTTTACAACTCATGCTTCCCATGATTTTTGGATTTATCCCACTTAAAAGTTTTGCTTCCATAGCTAGGTTAAAGCAGTACTGCAGTTGGAGTGTCTCAAAGATGGCAGTAAAAGTTAACGTTGGCATTGATGTTATACAGGTTTATTCAGTAATGATTTTCAGTTTTAGGCACTCTTCAAAACACTTAAAAAATTCAAGAAACAAGAATGAGAATTCAGAAGGTGCAGAAAAAAATCAACAAAGTGCTACTAGAATTATAGTCATCCAAAATACCAACAACCTCTGGTATCAACGGACTTTCCAGACCCTCCCACCTCTGATAGTGTAAAAGAAATGTGCATTCTCTGCAGTCTTTCAGCCTTCCTTTTGTGAGAAATGACTAGGGAAGTTGATGGTGCCTTGGCCTGGCAAGTATTTTTTATAGTCACTTGGTAGCGTGGGCACTTGCCCTTGGGTCAGAAGACCTGAGTCAGCCCATGTGGACCACTTAGCAGTCATCGGTTGCTGTGAATCATAACCCACGCGTGCTGTATTCCACTCAAATAAAAAAAAAAAGGGGAAGGCTCAGCAATGCATTACACCTCCCCCTAAGGCATTACTGGTATTGCCAACTCCACAGTTCAAAACTTATGAGTCATCCTCCCCCAAATCTTAAAACAAAGATATTAAAAGATATTAAATGATAGAAAACAGTTTTTTAAACTGCTTGTATTTTCTGTTGTGTTCTGATACTATAATGCTAAGAAAAGAAGATATAGTAAACTGGGATAATTGCAAATATTATGCAGCCTCCTAACATGTGGTACTATTTGCTTCAAAACTTTACCTGTGAAAGAGATGTGTATATTTGGCAGAAATACATTAGGTCAGGTATTTTACTTTTCTTTTTCAACACGCTCAAATTATAAGCCTGTTAATTTTGATTCCTCATATTCTCATTTGGTGGTGAACTATGGTAAGCATTTGCCACTGCCAGTGAAATCTGGGGTAAAGGTCCTTTCAGCATACAATGCCAATATATGTGGTACTTTATAAAGCTGAGTAACTCGAAAAGCCAGGTTCTTCATTTCTTGGTTTGGGCACCCAGAATGGATGGATACTTGTGCCAAATTCTTACTCTTTAAAGGTAGTATTTCTCCTTCAGCTCACAGGATTGTCGTGAAGGTAAATTAATGGATCTGTGAGTAGCATTCAGTGGCAAGAAGTACCACAACAAGACCTTATAATTCAGTGGGTAGTTTGAGAGGCATCCAGTAAATAAGACATGGGGCTGCACATTATTCCGTGAGGAGAATAGAAAATAGAGTAGCTGCTAATACTGCCATTGTTTTGTTCAATCTATTTAATGAATCTGGGATCCATCAGTAAAGATGGAATACAGGCCTGTGAGTGAGAATTGTATCATACAAGGGCTGCATACAAGAAGTATAGTAGCTGCACAGTAGATTTCATTCGTATTTTTTCTGTTTGATTCTGCACCCTTTGGTGCAGAATCTGTTTGGTTCTGCACCGTGTTTGAACAAGATTAACCCTTGTTTTAATACAGTTTTAACACGTGTACGCATGTGTATGTGTGTGTGAATGCACATGCTTGTGCATGTCATTTTTTGCAAGTTGGGGGGGATTAAAAGCAAATTGCATAAACAGAGATTTTTATCTTGTAGCAGTCTACTAATATCCAAATGTGAGTCATCAGAAGGAGTGCAATATTCTGAGCCATCCCACAGCACCCTGCTACTTGAGCCAACTGATGGCAATAAGAAGATAATTCTTTATTTAAAGCACCTCCATTGAGAAACAGCCCTGAGTTGCTGGTGATTCCCTCTTTTCTCTTGACAATGTCCTGGCTTCTCAGCACTGTCTCTTTTCTACCAGCTCCCATTCGCTTCCCCAGCCAATAAGTCCAACTTCTTTTTGCAAATAGTTTTAGCTTTCCTGCTCAGACTGAGATCTACTCCCACCTTCTGCACCCAACCTCCCTCCCTCGCTCTGCCAGTTCACTGATGTCCGTCTCCCTTCTTTTTCTTCTATTCTGGTTTGATATCTTTAGTTCTTCCATATTGAAATTAAACAGCTTCCCCTAGGCAGGCTGGATGCAAGTGTTAAGAGCCAAAGGCGATTGTTTCGCAGCACCCGGATTGGTGTTTCTGATGGAGCTTAGTTCAGCCATTTCAGGGCTGAATGAACTAGTTCTGGTGTAGAGCATGTGGTGGGTTCATCTGCCACCTTGTCAACCCAGAGAGCTGTGAGAGGCAGCAGCATGTTTAGGGAGAGTGGAATCTTTGGCAATTTTTCCTATTAAACTTCAGTGAGTCCCTGATGTGACTGGAAGTTTTCAAAACGTTTACAGCTAGAATGAGGCAGGAAAACCCGCTCCCCAAACAGGCTACCTCCCATCCTCCCATCCCGATCTCCGCTCCAATGGGGGGGGGAGCTTCTCAAAGAAAAGGTTTCTGCAATTTGGCAGCCATGGCCCAAACAACTGATGCTTCCATAGGCTCGTTCTTGGAAAGGCCTAAGCCATTTGCCTGCAGATTTTCAAATAAGTTATCCCTGAGGCACACACCTGGTGACAGAAATTTTCAGCCAAACAGTTGAAGTTTGGCAAAGTTTTTAAGCAACTGAAAATGCAGTCTTAGAACAGGAGGGATCTGGCAATCAGAACACTTAGCAGTTGTACTAGCCCCACCTATAATATTTTGGGATTGTTTAATAATGTAGTGAAGATTTTTAAGGGAGGTTTGGTTTTCTTTTTCCATTAGAATTTAGTAAGATATAACTGTGCAGCTTCCTCAATACTCCTTGAGCTCCAAAGCACAGGGAGATCATTTTAAGCAAGTATGTCAAGTTTGGAATCCCTAGCCAATTCACATAAGCTTCATAATACTAGAAAGTCTGTAATTGAACATGTAGGTAAAAATGAGAAGAAATATACTAAAATTCTTACTGACTTTTCCAGCTTTAACACCCTCAGTATACCTCTAGTTATTTAAAAAACATTTTCACACGTTCTAAAAATTGTTTTAGAAACGAGAAATTAAATTTTAATCCACGTGCATCTGACTATTTGGTTAGTATTAGCTCTGACAATGTCATGCTCCTTTAAACAAGAGTAAGGCAATAAATATACGAGAACGCTGATAATAAAGAACATTTTGACACAAGCAACTTTCACTTGCTTTAGCAAAATATTTGGTATCTATCTGTTCTTGTGACTATACTTAGCAAACTTCCTAAGAGAAAACGTAATATTGCTATTCATTTTAATGAAGTATTTATTAACATTTTTATAGCTGAAAGATTATACCCTCCAAAGAATTCAGTGGCCTCTAAAAACAAATAGTTTGGGCCTGCCTTGATAAGCCTTTATGGGCTAGGATTTTCTCAGTAGGCTTTTTGTTTGTTTGTTTACTTTTAGATGCCAACTCAAATGCAAAATATTTGGGTATAACAAGTTGCTCGTCATATTGCACAGCAGAATACGCTTTATTCTGATAAGTGAAGGGGGGAGAGGGGGGGAATTTTCTTGATGCTGGTAGCTACAGAATGATTTTGGTAAACTGCCCAGTGTGGCTTCACATGTTACAAAGATAAACAGGTTACACCCAGAAAAAACTTTTATAGAACGTTGGTAGCAGGAAGGACAACACAGAAATTTGTCACCCCTCCTTAGACCTCTGGTGTTCCAGCTCTTTTCCTAATCCCTCTCATTGGAGCAGTTACGGAAGGCTTCAGAGGGCACTGAGGGACTCTGCTAGACATGCATCAATTAATATGTAAATAGGGGAAATTTCTTTCTAATACCAAGCATCTAGTGGCTCCTAAAACTGAGGCCCTGTGAATGAATTTATTTCATTTTGCAGCCTCTCCTTTCCGCCCTTGCTCAGAACATTAACACACTGAATAATAGCAATGGGATCACAGTTCGTCAGGACAAACTTGGTACCAGGTTGGAAACTGAGCACCCGAGGAGGTAGGGCAGACCTGGCCTCATTCCTACCCGGATAAACTCAGCTGGTTGGAGCTGCCTGGCAAGTAATGACCAGAATTCACACTCTGCAAAAAAGGGGGTTTGGCCAGAAGGTGGAAGGAGGCGA
>JAHREE010000220.1:792161-808992 GCA_033628505.1 Tringa tobata
CGCCTGGCTCCGGGCTCCCCGCTCCCAGATAACCCGCCGCCTCACGGGGGGAAGGTAACAGCCCTCTAGCGCGGTTTTTGGCAAGTTTGCCATCTTAGAGTGTGACTCGGACGCTTGCGGTGCCTCGATGCGGTCGCAAAGCGAAACAAACGGGGGCAAAGACTCGGTTACAGCGGGGGGGAGGGGAAAGGGGGAAAAAGGGGGAGACGGCAAATTAGGAAAAAAAAAAATCAGGATATGATTCTATGATAAGCACCACTGGAAAACGGCAGGAGAATAATGTTTACTTTTGAATAGCTGGCCCGCTGCCAGGCTGGCGCTGGTTTTTGGGTTAGCAGAGGTTGGAGGAAGGGCCAGACTGAGGCGGGGCTAGCTGCTGTCAAGGAAAAAAAAAAAAAAAAAGGCTGCAAATTGCTGTTCTCAGCTTTTTTTTTTTTTTTTTTTTTCCCTCTTCCCCTCTCCTCCCGCCCTCCCCCGAAAAAAAGGCAGTGCTCTCTCTTAAGGCTATTAAAAATGATGCAGAATTTTAACCATCTGCTGTACCGGGTACTCTTCGCTGGTGCTGCAAAGCTGTATTTTTGTATAAGGAAGAAATTGCAACGCTTTCCAAATAGATAAACGATTTAATTTTTTTAAAGCATTTAAATATCTCAGGAAACGGCGTCTTTAAAGAACGATTCTTTATTTTAATTGAAAATTGAGGAATTGGGTATGAACAAACTGAAACGTTTGTAGCCTGCTGTGATTGGGGCTTTTTTCGCCAGAAGGGACACAGGTGTAGTGCTACAGCACGGCGTGCCATTGCTTTGGAAATGTCGTGTGAGCAATATAAGATTGAAGAAAAGGCCAGTGATAGAAGCTGATAATTTTTGTAGCCTTGTGGGGTTTTTTTAATTTTATTTTTTTTTTCTGTGGAAGTACGTGAGATGCAGCTGAATGCAGCAATTTCTTGCACTTGACCAGCTGCGTGCGTACGTAGGGGAGTAAAATTATTTAATGAGCAGCATGGAGACTGAGAAAGGAATTGTGTTGCTGACACGGCCTCCTGAACTATAGTAATATGTCCAGTGCACAAAGGAAAAATATTTCCAAATAGTAATAGATGGGGAAAAATGCTTTAGCAGTGGTGAAGCATAAAGGAGAAAATAGAAGGAGCCTTTAATGCGGTATTTTTACTTCTCATAAACTAGATTAACTGTTTAAGTGCCATGAACAGCAAATGAAATATTTCAAATATTCATAAATCAGAATATAATGGTCGTCTGGAGTAAGAGCTAAGAAAATTGGAGGTTATTGCCTCATAATTCATCGATGTATTTAAGATCAATTAGCAAGATATCGGAAAAAGATTGTAGTGAAGTATTGGAGGCACGCAGTTCCTTTGAAAATGCAGTTTGGGTTTTCTCTTCTAAGATCTGTCAATACTAGATTGTTACTTAAGGCCACCGGTGGTTATTTGTAAGTGGGAGAGCTGTATTTTCTTTAAATGAAACATCTGCAATCTACAAATGAATGTTAAGAAAGGCATTTACTTTCTGAAACCAGTGTAGAGGCCCAGTTAAACCTCTTCATTCAATTTTAATTAAAAAAAGAAAAAAAGGCTGTACTGTAGATGGGTTGTACACTAAGTAAATTTTCTTGTTTTTAAAGCTGAAGTTTGGGGGCTGTATTTTGTCACCTGTTGCCTGCCACAGAAAGAAAAAAAGGAGGGAAAAAGATTTACTGATCATGCAAGTTTTTGCACAGAACTTGCTGCTTGTCATTTCACGGTAGAGAAAATAACTTCTTTTGATAGAGAAAATAACTTATTTTTTTCCTCTGCTTTTAGGTGCCATATAAAATCGTACGATATGTTTCCTTCAGATAGAGAAGCATAATGAGGTGGATGTGGTATTGGTAGAAAACAGTGCAGGAACCATGGGCTAGATTTTCGAGGGAATGGTCCTTGTAATCCAAGGCTGCCTGAATCCCAAACTGGTATCCAGGCTATACTGAGACACTAAATTCTCTGCTCACTTTTTCTTAAGCTGCTACCTGCCAGACGTTTTCCTTCTCTTGCAAGGTCTTCAGTGTGGCTGGGGATTTTGGTGGTGTGTTTTGTTTTGTGCTGTTAACCCTTGGATTTCTGTTTGCTCTCTTTTCTGCAGAGCACCCTCATAAATAGGAATGCAGAGAGTCTGCAGTAAGTGTGCTTTTCTGATGTGGAATATCATGTGGATGGGAGGGCTTTACGGGGTGAATCTTTATAGACCAGTACCATCCTAATGTGCTAACATACTCCCTCAGTACCAATTTGATCTAAAAGTCAGTGTTGCCTATTGGAGCGCTCCAGTATGATAAAAGGTAGACGTATCACCCAATATTCTGCAGCTTAGAGAAAAAAGATTTTTGTATGAGTAAACATGTCTACAAATGCGATAGTATTGATATGATTCTGCAAGTTATTTATATTTTACTGCATGTGCAAAATACAGCATGTGTACTTTATCTAACCATGCATTAAGCAGGCTTTGAGATTTCAAAATTTTACATTGGAAACCTATGAGGGTGTAGCAGGACTATATGAAACTAATAGTGAAAAGTGTGTCATTTCTTTATAAGAGTGTTTTTCTCTGGTATGGACTTGTATATCAATAAATATACAGTAGGTGCTGGGATTACAAAATTAATTTGGATTTGCATTATTTAATATAGTACTTGTAATACACGTTGATGTCCCCTAACACACATCTCAATATAATCTTAATGTTTTTATTTTAATATCAATTTGCTCTTTTAGCAAACATAATAGCATGAAGCTGTGGATCCAGGTTACATACTTAGTTCTAAATTTAAATAATCATGCACCTTATTTTAATATTAATTTCACAGTCCTAATGATAGCTGAACAATAATATCTTTGTGCAGTTATTTGCAAAAAATTGAGCTTAAATTGCTGAACCCTAAATACTGTATTCTTGCTGTGTTGAATGCTGGAGCTGTTACTTGAAAATAAATGGATGTTTTTTGAGATACTGGAAAAAGTTGGTTTTGTCGCTTTGTATTCATATTCAATATTCTCTGGTTAAATAGAATATGAAATGTAGTATAATTACAGTGGCATTTAAATAATTAAAGGCATCAGATCATACAATATGCAAAGCAGTTTATAGCAACAGTCATTTTCTATATAATTCTATGTACCGCCAAATTATTGATAAAATAAATTGTATGAAATATAATAAGAGTAAGGACAGTGTACAGATATATTTATTTGTTTCTAATCTGCCTAATTAAATCAGCAATGTCATATCTAGTGGCCATTAAAAATGTTTGGTTTGTTGTTTGTTTTTTTTTTTTCAGGGCCTGGCTTAGAAAGTATTTCATGGTCAGTGGAAAAAAATGAGGAAGAGGAGGGTGTGGCTGCCGCTTAGAGGATCTGGCCCTGCAAATGGCCACTGGCTCGTGGAGATGCGGTCCTTCAACACGACCAGATGCAGACTCCTTTTAGGTAAAAGAAAAATATTTATTTTTTAATCAGGTATCAAGTAAGCATGTGATCCTGTTATTTTCTAATGCATATTTCTAAGGATGGTTACTTTTCCTCACTTCAGTTCGGTGTTTTCTTGTTTTGCCCCAGATTTCTCAACTCTTCCACTAATCATGACAAAACCCACAAAAACTAGTTCCGGCTTTACAGAGTGATAAGGAAAGTGGTTCGATGTTTTGTTTATTCTGAATATCCAACAAGGGACTTACCCTGTAGATTCTAGAATGTATTTGTACCCACTTCTTAATTTTTATTTCCATGCAGTAGCCCCTGAACTGGCATGTATGCACACATGTATTTTTATCTACAGTTCTTTATATTATGACAGCAGTTACAGGAACACAAAATGTTGGAATGAGACTGTGAGAATATTTTCTGGTAACAATTCTTGTGGGATGAGATTTTTTACAGTATTTTCAGTAAAACTATACTTTTTTTTTTTAAGAGCTAGTCCACACTTGTCACAAAGGTTATTTGTTAATAATGCTTATTTACAATCTTGGTTCTGTATAATTGCTCTTAAAGGTGTTTTTTTTTCCTCTACTGCTGCAATGTTGCTGCTGCAAATGTATTTTGAAACTCTGTAACTGATACTGTGAGGGGAAGGTGGAGCTGAAGAAAATTCTTAAGTAGTGTAACCACTCACAGGTGTGGTTACAGAATCTGCTCCCTCATCTCCTGCCTCATATTTGAGCTCATCATCTCTTAATTATGTATCCTTGTTTTCTTTTGAAGAGCAGCAGCATGTGGGTTGTGGTGAGGTATTATCACAGTTTGGGTGAATCGTTAGCCACAAGACTGAAGGCAAAGTGTAGCAAACCACCATGCGAGTGGCAATCTTGACACACATCTTGCAATCTATGATAATTATTAAATGGTTTTTGCAAATAATGATGCGTGGATGGGGGAAAAGATAATAAAATAAACAATGAAACACATTTGTATAGTAAAACAGTATCTTCTAATTTAGGTTCTTGCTAATTATTTGCAGGGAGGGGAAGAGCAGGTGGGGAAAGAAAACTTACATGTCTTTAAGGACCTTGAGCGCTGCATTGATAGCATCGTACCAGGTGCGGTAGCTAGCTTAAGAGGATGAATGATTTCACTTTAGTTAAAATGAACTTGTCTATTTTTTTTTTTTTCTGTTGCTTTTGCCCATAGGAAACGTTTAAAAGTAGAAATTACTGTATTGGATCAGGTCCACAGGCTAATTAGCGCTAAGTCCGCCCTGACAGTTCTTACAAAGGGTTGATTGGTAAGAGAAACAGAGGGTGAAGACAACCCACATTTGATCCTTTTGGAATACCCTGTCCTTGTCAGAAAGAGGGCCAGCTAGATCCCTTGGCCAATGCCTTTATCATGGCTTTGCGCAAAGGTCTTTATGGTCTTTCCAGCAAACAATCCCTTTTAACACTATATTCTTGTAGGCTGTGAATAGAACCCTATCCTTTCAGAATCCCCCTGATGTCCCTTAATGACGGACTGTCATTCAAGACCAGAAGTAGGGTAAGAAAGTCAGACTACAGTTCCTGACTTTCAAAGTATGTATCCCTGTTGCTGATGTGCTAAGATAAATACTTCAATCACTTTATATCTTTGTATATTGCAGTCTTTTTGTAAGTCAAATCATTTTGGTCACCTGCCCTTGCATTCCTGTTAGTTCTGGTTTTAATGAGGTAAAGTAAAAAGAACTGTAGATACCTTTACGGAGAATGCTATTTCCCTGGAAGCATATATTAGAAGGGTAATGTTTTCAAAGGAGTATTCTGTGCTTTTTTGCACTCACTGTAAAACTGTGCTTATTTGGCATTAAAGGATTTGTCAACTTGTTATAATGGCACCCAGGACTTTTCCCTTTGCTGACAGTGTTGCAATATGATTTCTTTAGCAATTATGAAAAAAATATTTATCATGTTTCACATTCACTCAACTGTGTTAAACCCTTCAGTAACCCAAACACACACTCCTCACTTGTCAGTTTTACCACTCTGTTTTAGAGCTGATCTCTCCAGACCATTAACTAAAGTTAAAAGCTGATACTAGCATGGCCTCTGCATGCAACAACTATTAACCTTTTTTCTTCTTAAAATGCCTTTTACATTTTTACTTTTGGCTGTTTTAGCTCAGTTTTAATCATGACTCCAACTTTCAGTCATGATTACTCTGTTTTCTTTAAGGTCTTTGAGTCACATTATCAAAGCCCTTTTGAGAGGCCAAATAAATAATAACTTCTTCTGTGGATGCACTCCAAGTTTAAAAAGACATATTTTTCATTATGTTAGCAGTGTTGTTTTTCTCTCCATTATGTAATCTCTGCTTAGGCATTAAAGTTATAATCCTTTAAAGTAGCCTTCCAGTTAGTTTACTAAATGCTAGAATTCATTGGCATGTAATCTGGATTATCATTTGTGACTATTTTTAAGGAGTGCTACCTTTTAGTTCCTGATAGGAGAGTGTGTATATTTTTGTTGGAAACCCTGTCTCCAATCTTGAACTGCTTCAGAACTCCTGCATGTGTATCTAGTCCTCAGAATGGCTTGCCTTTTAATTTATCCAGTTATTTCAGCACTTTCTGTTTTGGTATCTGCTGCTCTTTCACCCTTTACTTGCAAAAGAATTGATTAATGGGATTTGCTATCTGGAGGGACTGGAGGAGACAACTTGATCACTTGAATATCATAGATTTTTCCACCTGTATTGTCTGATGACTTCTTTTTAAGCTAAGAGTTACCTTTGGGTCTGCCTGGATTTCTGAGCATCAGGAGACATAGAGGTGTATGCAGGAATACAAGGGTCAATAGGGTGAAACCTTCCAAAAAAATGGACTATGCAAGAATTTTTTGACACAAAGTCATGTTTCCTCTGTTCTCCAGTTCAAGAGAAGGGACATCTTATTCTGTAACTTTCTGGAGGGTGGTTTTTACTTCTCATCTTGGAGGGAGAGTGTTGTTGGCTGGTGTGAAGGTGAAAGAGAAGTGGAAAATGAAAAGCTAAGAGGTATAATCTTGAGTTTCCCCTGGAAGAAGTAGTGGGTATACAGCTTCTTTTTTTAGCCTTTTTTTTTTTTTTTAATATATATATACCTCAGATCAGGAGCCCAGTTAACAAGAAATGCTAATACGCTCATACAGGGTGAGAGGGTGCATTTACTCTCTTGCATGACTAAATATCTCAAGGTCATAATCAGCGATTATCTTTTCTGCAGTGTTTTTCCTCCTCTTTATTCTCTCCCTTTGCTTCCCAGGACTGTTTCAGACTTGCCAGGTAACTGTTGTGCAGTCTTCCTGCTTCTAATGTATGTCAATAAATTGTCGTTATGTCTTTGGTTCAGTCCTTATGCTCCTAATCTCTATTTTTTGATATTACTCTAAGTATGTTCTTTGTTCTAGCTGTTTCAGTTCAGTGCTTTTGTTTTTCGGTAAAGGTACCTCTTTGCCTCAACCTATTACAAAGCTTTTCTCAGTACTCAGGTTGCCCTTGTCCACCTACTTCTTCTGTGTCTAGAGATTTTGTTGCCTTTGTGGTTTTTTTTTCCCTGATGGGTATGCTACGCCTGCATAATCTTTCATGCATAAAAGCAGAGTGTTCCCATTGAAGTCAATGGGAAGATCTGATAAACATACAATGTGACAATATGGTACTGCATTTCTAGTTAGCTTATTTTAAATACCTGCTATACAGTTCTGTTTTTCACTAGGTGCTTGTTTTGCTCTGGACACCGACTTTTCTAAACTTGTTGTTTGTCAAGGTGTTTTGACTCCACTTTTCTTTCTTTGACTCCCAGTATATAATAAAAAGCCCAATATTCTATATTAGATTTTGGGGAGGAGCAATCGCTGGAAACCATCTTAATAGAATCAATCGTACCAGGCACAGGAGTGGACAGGTGAGAAAATGTAGAAGAGAGTTATACCGAGTGCCAGTCTTTCTCCCACCTGCAGAGGGAATACTGCCCATCACGGTGCAAACACATGGTTTGGAAGTTTCTTCTTTACGCTTGGCCATGTTGGAGTCTGTTGTGAGCCATCTGGACTAAACCCGTGCTCCCCCTTGGGATGTGTACGCGGAGAGGGCTTTATCCTTTTGGTCTTCCTGATGACAGTGAGTTTCCCTCTCTTCCTATTGGGGTGAGGAAAAATCAGAAACCATAGGAGCAAGGAACAGCAGTGGTGGGTGAAGAAGGAAGTGATTATTTTTGCAAACAGAGACAACATAATAAGACAAACATAATGTTATTTTTATTGGATTCTTGATTTCATTTATCTGTTCAGATCCTTCTAAAAACATTTGAAATGCATGGGTTCCTGCTATGAAGAAGCCTACAAACAGGGAAAGTGACTTCTCGAATGTCCTGAAGAGGAGGACGAAGAATATTTCTTCCTCCGTTGTCCTGCCTGGTGCCTGAGGATGCAGGGCTAGCAGAAGAGATGGGACGGGGCAGAGCGTACCAGTGTGAAGACAGGCTGGGTATAATGACACCTCAGCTTGCCACACTTTATGCATAAATTCATGTTGGTAGAGACTCGAAAGCCGCATGTGTGGTTGTGGATTCAAAAATAGCCATTTTGCCCCAAGCATCTGAGAATTGAAGGACGCCCTCTCACCTCTTCCCCACACAGCCCACTCCTGCACTCTGCTGCCCTGGGACCATGTTTTCTGGCATCTGGCACTCCTGGTCCTCCTTTCAAAGTTACTGGCATGATGGGTGATCCAGTACCGATTTCAACTGCATTTAGCCCCTGTGGGCTTTATCTGTGGTGCTGAGCTCCCTGTGCCAAAGCTTTTGATCAGCTTGGACCCCCTGCCTGGCCTTATTCCTATTATTTTCTTCTGGAACCTCTAGCAATGTTCGGCTTCATTAGAAGAGCTTCTGCCTGAGGGTAGAGAAGGGGAAATATCTTAGTCTAGGCCACTCCCTTCCACATGCTCTTTTTCTCCCATCCTGGCCAAGTAACTGGTGGTAACATCTGCATCCCAGTGAGCAATACCACTGCAAATGAGGAAGCCAAGGCACAAAGCAAAAGTTGGGATCATCCAGCAAGCCAGTGGTTTAGAGGCAAGAACGGAAAGCAGACAAGGCAGCGTGCTAATCGGCCACATTGCCTCCCCTATGTTACCAATGCAGCATTAATTTAGCCATTTCAAGAGATGCTTCTGTTAATATTTTTCATATTAATAATGATGTTCTAAGATACTATAAAAAAAGTTTATAACAGAAAGCTAAACAGCCAAAAGAATTGCTTGTTTAGCCTGGTTGAGCCTAGCTACCAGCATCATACCAGTGAATTCTCATAGGCAGCATCTTTTCATTTTAATTTCCTTGGTTTCTTCTTTGCAAGTGAACCATCCTGGAGTTAACAATTGTCTACAGCAACAGGCAATTCTTCTGCCTATCCACATACTACAGGATATTTTGAGATTCACATTTATAATAGCTACAAAAGATTACACTTTTAAATAACTATTTTAAGACCCAAACAATTTTCTAAATCAACTCAGAACTTTTCAAAAGGAGACGTAAAAGAAAAATATCAAAAATATTTTGAGAACTTTAAAAGTAACTTAAAAGCAGATGGCTAGCTGTGCATAAATGAGCCTGGTTTGGGAAGGAAGACCACGTGAAGTTTGTACAGCCCTTTTCTCTGGAAATAATGGGCCATGGAGCCTTGGCAGCTTAAGGTGTCTCTATTTTGAAGGGAGGGGGGTAGAGGGGGACGTCAAATGATTTAGTGACTGAAGAGAGTTGCCACTTGCGTGAGCTCCATCCCTAGGGATATGACCTTTTTAATCCTCTTTAGTTAATGTATTGGTGATCTTTACTTAGGCAGAGTAAACAGCGCTGCTGGGAACAAAGGGGAGGTCATGCTTCCTGCATTACACTCTGACCCCGGGGTCGCGGCCTTTGTTCGCTTCTCAATGGGAATTGCTCTCCGAGGGCCACCGCAAAATGGAGAACTAATTTAGGCACGTGCTGGCGGAGAATGGCAGAGTATCAGGTTTGCCTCACCCCAACCTCCCCAGCGCAGCGGTCTCGGCGGCAAGAGGGAAAGTCAAACTGTTTCAGAGGGGACATCCCAGCTCTTGACTTGCCAATGGCTGTGGCGCTTAATCCCTCCTTGAACTAAATATATTGCCCGGGTCTTTCACCCCCCCTGTGCTGCCAGTAAGTCAGTTTTCAGCCTTTAACCTCTCTCTTTTTTTTTTTTTTCCCCCTCATTGGACTGTTCCAAATGGAGGCACATTAGACTAGTGAAAATTAGAGCATTTTTCTCTTACAAGGAAAGAGAGAAATCTCATGGCCATCACAGCGTTAAACTTGGGCCTCTGAGATCTCAAAATAAGCATTGTTTCTCAGCCTGTAAGAAAACATGATGCTGTGTCCCAGCAGATTGTATTCAGCACCTTTTTCGAAACATTTTCTTTGTGTTGCACCAAGTAAATATAAAACGCACGCCTGTGGAGCCCTGTGAAGCCGAGCATGGTAAGTGTGGGGTACTAAGCCAAAGGGAGCTAGGACGTCCTCACATTTATCACTAATTTTATGCAAAAATGCTGATTTTTTTTGGCTTCGAAAGTAACTGGTGGCAGAATGTGATGCATCTAATTTGTGCATTGTGACCAGGGAACATAGATAAATGTGGTAGCTGAGATAATTTATCTGGAAGACTTGCATATAGAAAACCATCACCTTTCACTGAAAGATGTTTATTATCTTTCATCTATATGCTGTTCCTTGCTCAGCAGTAAAATCTGTGAAATACAGTTTAGGTTTTTTATGATCTATCGTTGTAAACACGTATCTGCAGTCAAAATGCTGCTTTTCCCCATTTCTTCCTTCTATCAAAAAAAAATTTAAAAAGCCCTTAATTGCAGATGACAGCCAAGTTGTGTAAAACACAGCAGAGTTAAAACTGAGCACAAAGGATGTGTGTGTATTGAGAATTTATAAAGTTGCCATCACAAAGTATGACATTAAGCTTTGAGGCTTCTGTGGCTGTCGACATGAATGGGATCAAGGTAAAGATTTGTATGACAGTAAATTTTAGCTCTTGGGTATTTCTGGGCTTACTGGGTTTTTTTTTGTTTTTATTATTTTCTCCACATTTTATACCTCTATAAATCCCTGAAGACTGTACTGTATCAGTATAACGGAGTGCAGGGTGCATTCACCTGCTGTTACTGCTGGTTTAGGACACAATCCTGCAAATGCTGGGTGCCGTGCTGTTTGCAGCTGTGTTTTGCTGGACTCCTTTACAGACCGCTGCGATAATAAGCAGGAAGCCATCCAGTGGAAAGATTCTTCTTGGTCTGTGTCTCCTGTACAGCTGTGGGCACCTCTGGTGTTCAGCCCACCCTTGTGCTGTGGGAGGCTGGTGGGGACGCTGGAGGTGGCTCAGTCCTGCCCCGGGGCTGGGGGGGTGCACAGGAGATCCCAGTGCCTCTGCCCTGCCCACAGCATCCTTCTCCCCGGGGCAGAGCCTGGGCAGTGCTGCTGCCTTCCCTGCGCAGAGTTGCCTTCTGTACCAGGCTCTTCTCTTTGCAGAAGAGAGTATGCCACTTTCTTTAACTGTTGCAAACTTCTGAGCCATTTTTTTTTTTCCTCCTTCAGCTTATGTGCCGTAATACAGATTTGCCTGAACTAGAATACTGTAACTTGTGTAAGACAGCAAAATTTTCTCCCTCTTTCCTCATTTAAATTTGTTTCCTTTGCGCTCCGGGCTTTTAAAGTAAAACATTATGTCTTTCCCTTATTTTTCTTGAAGCTGTAGTATTTAAACAAACAATTCCAGTCACCTACTCTTAGATTCAAAAGTGCATTCTGTAATACAGCAAAATAAGCTATTTGAACAAAAGTGGGCAAGCAACTCAAACATCATTCCCTTTTAATGAAAACTTTTATTCAGAGCTGAGCCAAACGTGAACAGCAGAGAGTCAGTACGTGAGCAGCAAGTGATGCTGACTACAGCAATACTGAAACCAGCCCTTCTGTGTCCTTTATTCATTACTTGAAATTTCACTAGCTTTAGATTTTAGTGGAAGCCAGAGAGGAAAATGTATACTTACTGTACTCATCCAATAAAAATAATATTGTCAGGTTAGCATATGTAGTATATTCCTCACTTGTGTCAATTAGTTATAATAAGTATATATCTGCTAATGAAAACACAAAGTCTATCCCCTTTTACCATGTGTTCTTCAATAGTAGTATTGTGTTTCTGTTACGTGCAGGATTTTAAAGACTAGAGAGAGTGTCAAGGCAATGTCAGTTGTGTTCATTTTTGGTATTTTTTTTCCCCTTAGAGCTTTGATACATTTGTGCTTTGTTTGGAGGTGATGAGCTGTAGGAGAATTTTAAAATGTGGACAGCTGCTTAGAGAAAAAAGAAAAAATAAAAGTGAAGAAAATACTCAGCCAATATTAAAATCTTAAAATGTTTCTTTTTCCTCAAAAAGATATTGAAGCCTTACAATAAATATAGTGTCTGCTTGAAATTAAAACTAATTTTTCCCAGTGCATGCCAACTATTTCAATGTGCAAAATCATAATCTAAGATGTGGTAGTAGAATTGCCTCTTCTGAAAGCTGCTTATTTAGTGGGGCCTTTTGGAGATTTTTTTGCTTTGGATTTTCCTGACTCAAAACTCTCAGGACTCTTTTTTTCTTTTTATGTTTCACTGTTTAAAAGAGAGCTTTATCCCTGGTAAAGTTTGGATTAATAGAATTGGCAGAGAATAGTCAACTTTGCTGTGTAAACTTGATTCCTCGGCATTGCTATTTCTGGCAGTGATTTATCTAGCTTGTGTACCTTAAGACTTTTTTCATTTCCTAGACAAAGATGTTACTGAAATTAGAAATATGAACTCCTGTATTATTATTCTAAATTTGCTTTATCAAAATTGTTTCCAAATGTGACCCCTGCAGTGAATATTAAGTAAGAACCATTCATATTTAACAGCCTCCTCTGTTAAGCAACTGTTGTACACCTGGCTATTCAGCTTTTAGTATTAAGCTATTTCTATTACTCTGTTGATTTCCTTGATCCTTTGGACAATGATGTGCAATATATCAGCTTATCTAAGGAGAGAAAAAATGAAAAATTAAAAAATAGTCTTAGAGAATACGGGTTTGGTCAGGCTTCAGCTGCACTATGGAAATTACCAAGTTTATTCTTTACTTTTTGAAGATAAACATTTTTCTAAACACCGGACTGCCGGATATATATTTAGGCCCAGTGTAGCTCAGCAGAATTCATTTGAAGTAAAAGTTTGTCTGATTTGTCTTCCGGTAAAATCTCTTCTTCTGCTTCTTTCCATTGAATACTTGAATAAAAATAAATACGTGAAAGTTTCGAAACGCTCCATGGATACAGATAGCTGTATGTTATACATTTATGTGTGTGTGGTTTTTAAATTAATATTAGAGGGAGCAGAAAATACAAGACAGACTTCAGTTGCACCTGTAAAAATACAAACTGTGAAACTCTGTTAGACTGCATTGCTATATTTTTCTGCGGCACGAGGATACCATCCTTGTGTTTTCCACTGGCGTTATCCACTTTGGAAAGAAAAATGCGTGACAGCCTCAAAATGGCATTCTCTGTTCGGGAAAGGCAAAGACGAAAGCTGGAATAACATAGTAGCTCCAGCACAAAACAGCCTTTTCCAATAGATTCCCAATACAATTCTTAGACTGATTAGGATTTTGACTAGAAAAAGCTGGACAATATTATAGTAAAACTGATGCTGCTATAAAAATCTTCCCCTGTATGTATGGGATAGCCATTTGCTGTACGAGCATGTGTGTCAGTACAGTATTAAAGCAAAATTTTGCTTTCCCCTCTGTGCTGAGAACTGAGCACACTGCCAGCTGAGTGCTGGAACAACATTTTGGTGTACGTGGGCAGTGCTTCATTAGATGAAATCCCTGATCTTTATGTCAGTCTCCCTAATTGTTTGGGGTAAAAGTACAGGAACGAGGTCTTACGTTGAGGTAGTCACAGAGCAGTTTGTTCTACATATTCTCTGAACGTAGCGATAAGTTGTTTCGATAATATTGAAGGAATAAAATCACTGCTGATGTAGCTCTGTTATGATCAACTCTTTTTGCATAGTTCTTACTCTATATTTTAGATACATTAACATTTTTTAAAGGACATGTTTATTTTTATAGCTAGAAAAAATTAGTCATGAACCAAGTCTTCTATGACTTTCCTGTTATAATTCAAATGCAACCCTTTGTTAGTAATCTTTAGGCTGCATTATTAAAATATTGTGATTTCTATTGAGCTGTATTATGTAAACTGAGTACTAATTTACAGTCTTACTCTAATAGTATTCATACTTACTGGGCTGTTGTAACATGAGACCATAAATGCATGCATACACGTACACACCTATCTAGGGTATAGGTCTATGATATTGCACACAGCAAGCACGTCTATGTGTGGGCACACACATGCAGAAAAGATGAAGTATGTGATTTTGTTAAAATGGCTGTTGGGAGAAGGGGGAATTGTTTCATTTTCTTACAAATAAATGATGGAAATAATATGGGCTTTAGATGACAACTTTGATTTTGGTATTTGGCTTCAAAAGTTTTTGAAAAGCAGATGTATTTCGAATTGAGTCAGGAGTATTCGCTATTTTGAACCAAGTCTTGCTGTCCTGTTGCCAAGAGGCAAAAAATCTCCCTGTCTTTTTTTCCCCACACAATTTTCTTGTTAAGTTACTTGTTTGCACTGGAAAAAACCCTGTGCAATTTTCTTTAAATTTTTGGTGGACCAAGAAAAAAACATTGTGTTACATTTCTGTTGATAACATTTTCTGGGAATATAAATTTAACAGTTGACCTTCTAATATTTCAGTGCTTTTATCATCCATCTAAAATCTCTGGTAAAATGCACTTCTGCCCTAGGAAAAAATGGTTAAATTTGAAACTTGAAATTTCCGTGGCTTAGTCACTGATACCTACTGGGAATTTTCAGTATTCTGAAAAGGAAGTGCTTTTTAAACAACTGAAAACAGTTCACTGAATAAGTCTGGAAGCAGCTTTTCACAATTTCCTCCCCCCCTCTTTTTTTTCTTTGGTGATGCCAGTGTTACCATTCATTTTGTATTTTATTAGTGTATATATATTATTGTAAAACTGCCATTGAATGTTTTCTTTATAAGAGTGTTTGTATTGGTTTTGTCAGGTTCACTACAACCTTTATTAAATTATGGCATACATTTATTCTGCATAGATGCTGGTTCATCTTTTATAAAGCAAAATGGGAAATTACTAATTTTTTTATTTTTTCAATAAACTTCTAGTTTGCTGGCACCAGTGAAACGACCTTATCTTTCTGAAAACCATTTTACGTGCCATGTAATGTAAAGGTAATGAAACCTAAAGGTCTCTTCTTTCTCTACGAACAGAAACTGTTCCTTTTAGGGTGTGATGCTCTGAGTTGAGGCCTTGCTGCTGCTGCATCTGCTTTGGAGTCCCAGAGCCCTCACTCCAGCGCTGCAGCTGCTGGTGGTGGAGTGAGTTGGAAGTTCTGCTGATGCACGCTACCCAACGCCGTGCCTTCTTCACAGGCTGCCCTTGGGAGTGGAGCAGTTGTCCCTTCAAATTTGCTAACCTCCATTCTGTGTATTCTGTGATTTTTTTTTTTTTTTTTTCTTCTCAAATGTGACATGGAATGGTTAAATGTATCTCTCTGTGGGAATACATCTTTCTGGACAAAGGAAATACGGAATCGCGCGCGCGTGTGACATTTTGTTTACTAAAACCGAAAAGTAGCAGAATACTGTTAAAGAAGAAGGGTATGTAAATTTAGGCATCCCTTCAAAATGTAAGAAATTTAATGATGCAAGCGTGACAGGTTTAGTAAGTATAACATGACTTCATGGAACACAAATTCTATGAAGCATTGAATTGAAGATAGTGTTCTTTTTCCACAACTATAATTTATACCTGCAACTTATATAAAGAATGTAGAAGCTTGTATTATCTGTCCCGGTAAATACGTGAATACTTGCAGTAGGTTCATTATTCTCTCAACATTGTATTTTATGATAACAACATTAATGTGTCAATATCGTTCACATTAGGAATTTTTTTTTTAAGAAAAGGGATTTTTACCAGTGAAAAAGGGAAATTTACCAGTGCCAATACGCTCTGTTATGGTGTGAGATTCCAGTGATACTTTAGATAGCCAAGCTCGATAGATCAATCAAAGATGCACATTATGTACCATATTTTAGTTTTAAATGGCTAAAGGGAAATATTAACGTGAACCATAAAACTGAAGTTGGCTATGTAAAATAGATACGATACCAATATTCCACTCATAAACCAATCGTGTCCCTATGAATTCTGTATCTGCAACCGTTTTAGATTAAGTATCTCTGTGTGTACTAAATAATTGCAACTATGCTCTGAATATGTTGCCATAATGGACATCCCTTTTTATTTTCTTACAATTTATGTGACTTTTTTATTCTTACTAATATTTCACTACAAAATAACACTAAGGAATTTCTGTTTTGTGCCATTCTTGTTGCCATTCACTTTGTCCAGGATTGTAGCACTGTGTTGTAGTTAAAAAATAGAAACTCTAAGTATCACAGAACTTGGTCACTGGACAACTCTTGACTAGTTTAGAAATCTTTAGGTAATTTACAAGATAAGGGTATTTTAATATGGGTATATTATAATAAGGGTCTTTTTTAATTCCTAAGAAATTTTCAGTTTTCATTACAGATTTCATCAAGTACATTTGCTTTTTGCAGCTTATCATTCTTTAAAATTTTACTTTTTTTTTATAATGATGTGTTGTTTACCTTTCTTTTTCTTCTTCTTTTTTTCCTTCAAATTTTCCCACTTTTTTTTTTTTTTTTCCCTCCAGTAGCTATTACTGCAGGGCATCCCCTTTTAAGCAAACCTGACCATTTAAATAAACGTAGGGCTGCGTTTTAAAAACCCAATAGCTTGTTTTAACTCTGCCCTCCTCGTGCTACCGGGAGAAGAGCGTTGCCGGGACAGAACATTTACAGCAGGAGAAGCAGAAATGCCAGTCACTGCTGAAGGTACAGAAATATTGGGTGCTAAAAGAAAAGAATCTCTTTGAATATTTTAATTTGTCAACTTTGCCTGGGAAATCCCGCCCTCCCCCGGGAGGGTGCCCATGCGGGGGGAGGCGGGACGCGCTGTGGAGGGAGAAAGCCGCAGCTTTTCCCGCGGGGCAGGAGGGAACAGCCGTGACCGGGAGCGGAGGAGCGGGGAAGGGAAGGGGAGGGGGAGGAGGCCGGCGGGGCAG
>JAHREE010000220.1:818776-885637 GCA_033628505.1 Tringa tobata
AAACTCCCACCTATCTTGACTAAAAATACAGCTTTTACTGAGCGATGCCCGGGCAGAGGAAGCAGGGAACAGGAGGGAAAGGTCCATCTGCTGCAGGCCGGGAGCGCTGGGGGTGCCAGGCAGGGGAAAGAGGGGGAGCCTCCTCCACAGCCTTGGAGACAGAACAGGGGGGTTACGGCGCGAGGGGCTGCTTTCCTGTGTAACAAAACGGGACGTGTGGTGTCCTTATTCAGGCTGAACTTTTTTTGAGATTAACTGGAATTTTGTCCGGACAAACGCTTGCCAGGTTTGGATGAGCTTAAGGGAGATTTTATTGTGGGTAACGGAGAGGGAGCGGGGAGGAGGCGGAGAGGAGAAAGGGAAGGGAGCAGGAGTTCCCACTTTGGGACCAGAGTTCTCCTCGGGGTTGGCTGGAGCAGGTAACGCAGGGCTCTGAGGCCGGATTGCAGGTTGTGTGGCTGCGCTGGCGCGGCACCGCTCTCTCCTGCTACGTGCCAAGTATTCATCAACATTTTGTGGCAGCTAAGGAGAAATAAAAGGAGGGGTGGAAAGAATGCCTTGTTTCATCCAGATTTCTTTTGAAGAAAAAAAAAAATATTTTTTGTTGGGGGGGAGGAGGGGTGTAATTCACATCCACGCGGTGTTTGGGATGTGCCATGTGCCACATATTCCTGTGGCCTGAGAAACCTCGGCAGGGTCTCGCTGCCTCCCGGGGCGACCTTCCAAGTCTCCTGGGCACGTGGGTGCTCAGGGCAGGGGCAGGCCTGTGATGGTGGCACCTTCCCTCGAGAAAATGGAAATGCACTCTAATTAGGCGTGTTTTTTTCCTACTAACTGCATCAGTCGCTCGCAGCTTGAAACAGGTGCAGGTAATCAGCCCTCCCTTCTTCCCCCCCTGCAACGGTGGCTGTTGTGGAGGTCTAATGTGTTTAACAAAGCAATACTGCCATACCGTTCTAATTTTGATTTGTGGTGCCTGTACCTGTCTGAGAAGAAAAAAAAATAATAATTTAGAAATAATGATTTCTCTTTGTTTCTCAAATAAGACATACTGTAGAACATGTTTATAGTTACATATGGGATCATATAGCAGTGTATTGGATTTTTGCAAAGATAGGTATTCATTTATTGGGTATGATTGCAGCCAGAAGACAAAAAGTTGAAATCCCTGTAGCCAGCACAATAGACATTCATAACCAGAGTGATCCCGGTAGATATAAAATGGCGGGGTAGATGTTTTCAAGTGCACATGCACTTTTGCAAGGCCCGAGTTTATACTAGTGTAAACTGTACTGGCTGTGCAAATCTGTACTTGTTTATGCATTTGACTCCGTGCCTGATCCACAACAGGGTGAATTCTGTTGAGTTTGATGGGCTTTGGAGCAATCCCCCTCTACCCAGATATTCACTAACGTATGTATCCACATTTGTGGAATCAAGCAGGCTAATTTGTGGTTTTCCAAGGAACGATGCAGAACTTTTTCCACAGCTATTCCTGCACTCAGGTAGAATATTTTAAATCTCCTAGTGACCCCAGTACTAGCAGGATTTCATTAAAATTTGGCTTACAAAATAGAACATAGTTCTGTTTCAGATGCCTTAATTCTTAGGTAGGAATGGAATGAGGGCCTTTGCAGCCTGTCTTTTAAAAATATATATTGTCAAATATAAGATAGTATCTTTTTGAGTTGTCCTCTGTAAAATAAGTCTTTTTTAAAAAAAGATTAGCGTTACTGGTTGTTTAGTAGTTGTATACTCTTCCCTTTTGCATAGGTTTGAAATTTGCTGTGCCGTACCTCTGGAAACAAAGGATCTCATCCAAAGGCCTCTGAAGGCGATGGGGGTTTTTCTGTCGACTTCAAATGGGATTTGGATTAAGCCTATATACATAATAGTCTGCAATAATGATTTAACTGCTATAGTGGGTTTCAGGGTCTTCCACAAAACTTTTCAAAACTCTCATAAAAATTGTCCAGGCATGATACTCCAAAATAAGCACTGAATACTCCTAAGCATTGATCAGGTTTTGTTGTTTTGTTTTGGAAAAGAAGCAGGGGGCCTCTAAAGAGCTTCATCTCACCGATGCTCCAAATGAAAGTTTTACGAATAAAAAGAAAGAGTGAATGTTGGTTCCATATTTGGTATGTAGTTGACGCCTTACCTTATGCATTCTTTATTTAAATTAGGCAGTCTTTTTGGAAGGAGTCTGTAGATTTAAGATGGCAGTGTACTACTTACTTATTTTTATACACGTAAGTTTAAATTAACCTCAACCGTCGTATCTTGTTATCTGCCAAGGAAAACATTTAGCTCATGTGCAATCTCTCTGGAGTTTCAAAGTGATTTGCTCTTTTCAAACTTGTTAAAACACAAATAGAAGAGTAAATTGCTCTGGATACTGATTGAAGATTTTGCAAAGGGGAAGGAAGAGGAGCTAAGGAAAAAAATGAATTTATTATTATAATAACCAAAATGCCTTTATTAAATATTAATTAAGTCATCATTTTCTGTAGCCTTTGATTGATTGTGTTTGAATTGCTGACTGATATTTTGCAACACTTTAAATCTGAGATACACTTAGCGTGTTGCCCATTAACTCAGATACCTGCGTACAGATATGTTTACTGTGGCATTCATTCAGCTCCTTAAATTCTTTTGTCAATGTAAGCGGACATTTCCAGAAAGAGAGGGCAGCTTCAATTTTAGTAATAAAAGAGTTCACGTGCTTTTATAACTACAGACACAAATATTCTTAGTATACCAAATTAGAAAAAATAGCATTATTTGAAACTGGTCTTGGTTTTTTTATTTTTCTCTATTTAATTTTTTCTTGTTTTAGGTGATTGCAAAAATAGAAAAGTACACTGGAAACAGCTGATCACAGGAGCTAGGAAACAAGAAGCAGCACCATAAAGTCTGGGTTTTTTTAATGCTGGGTGGGGGCAGGCAGTGGCACTGAGTAACATAGAGAAATAAGTGATAGCATTTTTATGTTTTACAACCATGGCAGGCCAAGATACTTCACCCTGAAGTTAATTCATCAGAGGGAGATGTAAGCTCAGGGGTTCTGTAAAGATCATACACTAAATATTGATTTTTTCCAACACAAGTTATATTATTCTTTCTAATACATTGCTCACAGTAACTGGTCTTACAGAATCGCAATAAGGATAGGTGATAGAAAAGGTTTTGTTCTGGCTAGAAGATGAAACTGTACAAGAATTCATTTGCATCTGCAAGATGCAGTAACCATAAAGAAGTTCCAAATATTTACAGTGTTTTAGATGGACTTGTTACTTGTTTCAATTCAGGAAGTACTGAGTTGGTGAACACAGAGCTTTGTCATGGACTTCCAAATGCATTGGCAATCTTTTCGAAATTAGTCTTGCTTTTTATTGGAATTCAGTGTGCAGGAGGGTAGGAAAGCTATTTGATTGCATCCGAGAGATTTTGATCATTGTATTTGTTTTGCTACCCATACACAAAGAGCTCTGGTATATTTACTTCTACATTTGTATATACAGCAAGTATTATTTTCAAAAGATTTTACTCTTTGATAAATCATTCTTTTTTTTCCCTCTTTTTGATATTTATTTTTCTCTCTGACTGCAGATTCTTTTTATTTTTTTTTAAAGGAAGGAGAGAGTTCTCATGGTATTTTTGTTACCTTTGGCAGATGAGATGCATTGTCTTATTTGTCTATAGGAGACAAAATAGTATATCCAGCCCTGAGTCAGTGGAAAGTCTCCCACAGATATCAGAGAGTTTTGGATTATACTCTCATTGAACATAACACTCATTGAAAAACCTGATACAGGAAGCCTGACCTCGAATGACTTTTAAAGTGCATTTAAAGAATGCTACATTCTGCATGACCGTATGGACTTATGCAGTTAGCTTTTTAACCTTCTTAGTTCATCTAGTTTAAACCAAGGAGTGTCAAAAGTCTTGCTTTCTTGTTTTAAGGGACACAGCATTGGTATTCTTCCTACTCTAGCATGCGTTTATGAATTGCAGGGTGCGTGGGAAGGAATTGATCATATTATCCCAAGATGGATAGAAACTCTGTTACAGGCCCAAAGGGCACACACATATAAATTCTGCTGCGGGGGTTCGTCATGGGGTTTGGTTTTGTTTTTAATGCAGTGTGAAATATAGGGGGTTTCTTGTTGCTTAGTTATTATGTGAATAAACCACTTACATCTTTAAATCTACTTCTATTAGTAACCATTTTTTTAAATAGTTTTCCAACTCTGTTAAAAAGATAGTTAGTTAGCAGTTTTTTAATGGGAGGTTATACATTTCTCATTCTATAATTATTATAGAAGGAGGAATTAACATGATCACATGGAAATTTTGTTTCTTAAATGGAGATTTACATTGATGGATTGAAGGTTTAAGGTGCAGATTTCCATTTAAATTACATATTACATGACATTTACATTTTAAATTATACTAAAACAATTATTTCTACTGTCTCCGTGGTGCCTTCTGAATGCCTCTATGAAATTATTTCATTTAAAGTATAACTGACTCTACAGTATATAAGTTTCACGTGGGAGATCAGAGTATTTTTTGTATGGATGCACTCCTATTTGGTGTAAAGAAAAATTAAGTCAAACATGTAATATTCACGTGTAGATATTTAAGATGCTGTTTAGCACTTTGTTTAGAGTGGCAGTTGCTTTCTTCTCTGTAACTTAAAATGCTCACGGGAGGATCGTATTTAGAGGATAAAAATGGCATCCATTGGGTGCTTATATTTTTGGCCCCAAAATGCTTTCAGAGGTCAAAACTTACAATGTTGCTTAAGGCAAATGGGTAAGGAACAGCGCTTGGCTGCAGGGAACAGGGTGGTCTTGACTTTCTTGAAGAAGAGGACTGATTTGGGAGAGAAAACAGAGTGAAAGGTGGTTGTGCCTGTTGTAAAGAGTGGGCCGGTGTGGAAGTCTGGAGTGACAATGAAATGGCTGTAACTTTATGAATATCCTTCCATGCTTATGGAAGGTACTGCACGCGCGTATAGGTACTCGCTGGTGAATATTTTTGCAATCTGTGACACTGCAGTCTACATCGTGCAATCAGTATTAGCAGGTTGAAGGAACTTAAAGGATGAGCATAATTCTCTTCCCGAAATAGATTTCTTTACACTGTTAGTTGGATATGGTGGTTTTGCACCCATATAGGGTTCTGGGTTGGACACAGAAGCACTAAAATTCCATCATTGTCAAAATAATTGCTGCAAGCCTTTTAACTTTTGATGCCTGCTGAGCTGAATAGGTGAAAGATTACACACCCTCCTGGTGGGGGATTGAACTTCACATGGAAAAGGGGGGGTGATCGAGCCCAGTATCAAATCCCTGAATTTTTTAACTTTTCATGTCATCCGTGTGTTCCTCCTGAGATACAGTCTAACCTAAAATACAGATTTATTGAAGGTTCAGCAGGAAGAGATAACAAGCTTTTCAATCTGTGAAAAAACAGGCCTATGCCTTGACTGCATGCATTAGGTTTAAAGTTGCAAATAGTGGAAGAAAAATGGAAAAGTCTCACAATTCAATTGACATCAAGAGATCAAAGTGAAAAACTACTTTGCCAGTGCACTTGCAGGCTTCGTTAGAGCTCCAAATCAGTGTTTTTGAGAAACGGTTGTAATGAAAAGGTTTATCCAGGTGATCAATGGCTGTGTTGCACATCGCTGTCTAGTGGGTATTGCTTCTCGTGGCAATTAAAAAAAGTAAAAGCCATTCTTCACAGAGTGAATTTCACTTCTTTTCAGATGACTGGTTCAAGGTCTGCATATAGTTTAAGTCCCACTCAAACCACTTCAGATAGCGCGCAGCTTTTTTATGTCCTTTATGTACTGTGAGCTACTGTGGCAGAAGCCACTGGGAGAAAAACTGGGTACAAAGAAAATTTTTATTGTGCCATTGAAATCAGTGGTGTTAACTCATCAGTATAATCTGCAGTCCCATGAATTTGTCTAGTTACTCTTCTGTCCTTTATTATAATATCCTTTAGTTTGTAAATTATGTATCTTAGACATACTATTGTCCAGAAATTAGGCCTTGATGAGGTATTCGTATGTGGGAGTCGTGGTGCCCTTGTCTGGAAAAATGAGTAAGAAGTTGGGTGATTCTTTTACACTCAGCCTTGGGTGTAACAGTAAGAGTCTCTTCAAGTTTCCTCCTCCTCCTCTGCCTCAGCACCTCCCCGTGTAAGTTGGGAGATAACTGACATGGGCCCACCAGATTTCTTCCATGAGAAACAGTTGATGTGTGAATAGACCACATACAACATACATGTGGAGAACACTGAGCTGTGAAGGGAGAATTTGTGGACTGTTTTGAAACGCAGTGCCTGCAGAATTCGAGGGGTTAAATACTGCTTTGCACAAGGCGGCATCTCATAGTCTGGGTCTGTGTTGCAGCTGCTATTCTAGTCCTCCACTAACTTTGAATGGAGACTTTCACTCATAGCTTTGGGAGGTGACTCCTTTGCCTCTCAAAATTCGGTGCTGTTCTCTACCAAAGAGGAAGATTATGTGCACTCTTGCTTACTTGCCATGAAGTTTCTTTTATCACCACCATGTTGTAAATTAGTTGCTCTGTTTTATGCATTCGTAAGTAATAGGAAAGATTGCAACACAGAGAGCATCTGCATGGATATACCCCAAATCAAAGTCTAACTCTGAGCAGCTCAGTAGAAAGATACTGTGAAATTGCCTGGTCTGTGGCCCTTCCAGTTTAAGATTCTGCTGTACAAATAATTAAAGTCCAATATGTTGATAGCATCTTAAGATCGTATGGGGAAGTTAATTAGATCATTGACTAAAAAACGCCAAAACCAAAACCCTCAAACCTTCACAGAATACTAAACAATGACCATGGAAACAAAAACTTACAAATCATAACATTTTATGTGCTCCCTGCAGAATAGAAAACTGGGAGGGAGCTTTTAAAAATAAAGGCGCTGGCATATTTTAAACCTTTTGTTTGCTGACTCTTTTTTTTTTTTTAATCTGATATTTCAGTTCTTTTTAGCCTACTGCTTGCATGAATGTAGCTGAATTTAGGATGTATTTCTTTTTGCGACAACCTAGCCTCTGTCTCTACTAAGAGTTTTTTTAGAAGACAGGCAAACGTGCCTGGTTCGTGCAGCACTGGCATTGTGTAGCAAATTACAGTCGGCTCCAGTGAGCAGCTCTCTCAGGCACCCTGTCTCCAGTTCTCGTTCTCACCAAGGGCACGGGCACACTGGAGAGTGCCCCAGACACGCTCGTGAGGCACGGGGCTGGGCGCAGGGAGAGCCACACTGGTTCCACCACGTGGACAGCTTCAGGCCAGCTAAAGCTGTAGGGCTGCAGTTACTGCAGGAGGCCAACTGTGTTTTAACGAATACTGTAAAAACTGTTTGGGGGTTTGGTTTTTCCCCTCCCCCCCCCCACGTTTTTCTAAGTGTGCCTCCTGCAGAGGCTCATGCACAGGACTTCTGCACCTCCTGGTAGTCCCAGACCGTTGCTTCCATGTCCTCTCCCCCTCCTACTCCTGCTTCCCCTCTCCTCTGATCTGCAGCTGGGAAGGGCTGTGTGAAGAACAGTGCTTTGAACCCAAAATGAAAATACAGGAGACCTATAGCCAGAGTTTTCTGAAGCGTTTCCTAGTAGTCCTCTGCCCTATTTGAGACCTTTATAGCCTGATTATCAGTGGTGCTGAAAATCTTCAGGTGAGTGCTGCTGGGCCCCAAATTATGTTCTAGTGCTTGCATTTAGGGGTCTCCAGCTGGCTCCTGAGTGGTTCTGGTAACCTGACTTCTTCCATTCTCATTACCTGTGGTGAGAGAACACTTCCCATCCAAGATATGCGTAGGTGTCCTGAGCATAAAGGAGTGGGAGCTAGCCAGGCGGGCAGTTTCCCCTCTTCTGTTTACAGTATCATTTTGAGATCATATGGGAGAAATTGGTGTGATAAACCCGAGGAGAAAAAGAGAAGGAACAAATGTTCTAGTTTGGACTGTTAAGTTGGGTAGGGTTTGTAACTATCTAAATGGAGTAAGTGCTCTATTTTTTTTCATGCTGTTTGTACAAAATTTCAGAACTTCTGTGTTTGAATTTTGGGGTTTCACCCCCTTTTCTTTCTGTACTCTTTATGTCAATTCACATCCAGTCTTTTCAGAATTACTGGTAGGCAAGGCTATGGTTCCAAGCATTGTTTTCCCCCGTACATTTCCTGTGTAGTCAGTACCTGCCTTTGCCTGGTGCTCACAACGGGGAGGAAGACAAAATGAGAGGTTCCCCTTTCCTTAAGCTTGGTAAATGGTATGGCAAATGATGAGCAAGTTTCAGCACACTGAAGCAAAAACCTGGGAACTCATTGTGTCACAGATGAACTGACATGTTTTGAATGCACTTCTTAAGAAACAGAGGTGTTGATTGCTCCAGAAGTTCATTGTCAGAAATAATGAGATCTGCGAGTACATTAGAAATCTTCGTTAGGAAGGAAATCAATGGTAAAACATCGTTTTAGTCTGTAGTTCCAGTAAGTCATTTACTTCTTTAATGCTTGTTGGAGGTGAAAACTTTTCTGTCAGTGTTGAAACATGGTATTTGAATCGTAAGTCAGTGTTGGGAAGATTTTTGGTTTGTTTTTGTAAGAAGCCCTTCCAATAACTTCCCAAACTCTCCACAGCTGTTTTCTTTGTCTCTGATTTGTAAAAAATGAGAATTTTTACAAGATACATTTTAATTTCATCTTGCAATCAGTAAAAAGTTTCTTTTTAGCGTGGGATATGCACATTGCAGACTGTGTTTAACTGGAAGCCAATTTTTATTTTGAGTATGTGTTTTATGAATAAATTACTATTATTGCTTATTCTTACTGTGGATGTACTGCTGCAAATAATTCAGTGACTTGTACCTCTGTAGGAGTTTTGCAGAGTGTAATGCCATGAGGTGTTAAGCATCTCCCTAAAAATATCTGGACTCCAAAAAACAGTAATGACATTAAAAAAAATTTTGAGAAACAGAGAAAAAAAATCAAGACAGCTGGGTGAAACATGTCTTTCTGTTGATTTAAGAGTTCATATTTTATTTTGTCTAGCAATCAAGATGCGTTTTTTTCTTTTTAGGAAATAAAAATGCATCGTTTTGACTTCCAGTTTGAAAAAACAGAAGTCTTGAGTTTACATATTCCACAAGATTTCATTTTTCACTAGTATTTTAATTTTGTGTTTGTATGTCATATTTTAAATTTAAATTTCAATGTTGAAATCAGTTGCTCTTGTAAATTATTCTCCCAAAGGAGAAAAAGATATATTTCAGTTCAGATGCATAAAATAAACGACATGACTCTGTGTCTGCTTCTGCTGAAGGAAAAAGCATGATCTCTCCTGTAATTGCAGCATCAGACCCTGAGTAGTTGTCTCTGTAGTAGTGTTGTATTAGTGCAAATGTTGCCGGCGCTGTACTTTTTAGCAGGCTTCTGTTGTGTCAAAAGGTGAGAGAGACTTCTGTAAATAACTGTGATTGATTGTATCGTAGCTAGTGATTGTTTTGGAGTTACTACAGAACTCTGTATGCTTTGGGTTTTTTTTTCTTCCATCTTAAATAGCATGCAATGCTATACCATTTAGTATACCTTTATTTAATTTGTCTCATCTGTGACACAGTCTCTTCTAAAGAGCTCAAGCTTTAGATTAAAATGTAATTCTCAGGCAGAAAGGAACTGCAGTAAAAGTAGTTGTACTACTAGTTCATCCTATGATTAATAGCAAGACTTGCTTAGAAGTTAGTCTTTGATTTCCTCTGTTTAATTGTAGCCCTAAGTGAAATGGGTTTTTGATTTATAGAAAATGCAAAATTGGGTACAGAAAGTTTTGAATTACAGTAACAGTAAAAAATTTCCCACAATAATCATCCCATATTGTTTCAATTCAAAAGAGCTAAGGCTTGATTTGTGTGGGAAAGAACCCATAGCGGCCAAGTTCCACATTTGAAACTGGGGAGGGGGGAGGATCAATTACCCTTTTTTGAGGGTATAAAAATATGCCTGAACTCACTATGTAATACTTTTATCATATATTCCCTCTCTGGAAGGATGCATGCTAATAAATTAATTTAGAGTAACTATTTTCTTACATGTATACCATGTAAAAGTAAGTAGAAAAATTGTATTAGGACATACAAGAACACTGGCAAAAAAAGCAGAAGCTTTAGCAAAAGTGATGGCTTGTAATTGTGATTGAAAATGAATCTCTGTTTTTTTATATAATATTTGCATTATATAGAATTGTTCAATATACTGTTAAAGCTTTCATAATCATAGTTTAATAACAGTAGCTTTAATAACAGTACTTTAATTCTTAAACTACTTTTTGGAAGTTCTGTGTGTTTAAATACAGTTAAAAGTAATTTTGAAAATAATAATGCCATTGTCATTCTCTTGGCCAACTTGCTGATTTTTAAAATCCTGTTTCACAGTCTCTCCTCACATACATTTTTTTATTTGGAACATACTGAGTTTTCAGTTTGAATATAAAATGCTGCTTCTATTCCATTTGATTTGGCATGAGCAAGATTTAGAATCTAAGCATAAAGCATAGTATTGATCCATTTATAAGCAATTGTATTGCGCTTCCATGGATAATTTATTGTAGTAGCATTTTAAAGTCAGGTAAGCTCTGCTTTTGTGCTATAGTCTGACAGTTTAATCAAGATACAAATTTAGAAACAAATCAGCACTGTCTTTTATATAGTGCCTCTAAATCCATGGTAATTGGTACCAGACCTTGGTAAAAGAAAAGGATCGCCGTTTCATGCTACCGATACCAGTGGGTGTTGCTCCACAGCTGCATCATATAAGAAGAGAAGATGCAAGAAAAATTAAAGGATCCCCACGTGCATTTTTCTGTAATATACCTTTTCCAGAGTACGAGGTTAATGGAAAATTCCCTTGAATTCAGCGTGTTAGCCTGCCGTAAATAGTGCCATATGTTCTGCATGCTTTAACTCTTACCTTTTGATAGCACTGGACAATTTTGTAGTCATTTTTCTTTACTTTGTAGTTTTGAAACATTAGAAAAACCTTAAAAAGCCCTGTATACAACAAAATCGGAACAGGGAGGGTGGAATAAAAGTGCTTCTGGTGCATTTGGATTATACTGCTGTAAACTGTCTAACTTCGGCCTCTTTACAAAGGCCTGTTTTGGATAGTTTTGTCATTCAGAACATACCTTGCAATACAAGCTCCGCGTTTGGAGCGTTCCTGCTCAGCCTGAGCATATACAAGCTATAGACTGAGGCTGTAGGCTCTGGCAGCACAGATGGAGTATTCTGTCATTAGGGCTGTTTGTTGCCTGTTGGAACACACAGCATATTTCTACCATGGCATCAACAGTTTCTAAGAACTGAGGTCAAAATAAACAGGTTGCAGTTGAATAGAGGAACAGTATGGGAAACAACTTAAAATTCCCTGCTTAGGCATAATTGTATTCCGAGATACGTGGATAGAAAGGCATTTCTATAGCAAGGGTTTGTCTTAATTTATGCTAGCATATCCAGATTAGCATAGATTTGCAGGGGTACAGTTTGTAAGTTTTCTATGGATATTGGCACATGTATGCAAAATTGACCTTATTTTAAAGAAATAAGCAAATTTAAGCACAATAATCTTGCACTGTTTCTCCCAGTATTTGCAGTGCTTTAACAAAGTGAAAGTGATGTCATCATGCACATTTTAAAAAAAATACGTATTTTAATTAGGCTTCAGTCTTCTCTGCAAAAGTGGATGTCAGTAATTGCCCTGGTGCACGCAGCCCCTTTGAAGTTGATAGGACTCTTTACAGGAGTAAAGCTCCAGCGCTGACAGACAAGCTCTGGCAAACCTCCTTGGAGTGGTTTAAGTTCCTGCTGCCCCAAACTCCCTGCTCCACCCTTTTACTGGGGATTAGTGCTTCCTCAGCAGAATTTCCAGGAGGGAACGTGTGCCCACACCTTAGCTGCTTCATTGCAAAACCCGCAGGTTCAGCTTAAACCCTTCAGAATGCATCGCTTTTCTGCTAAGCTGCTGCAGCATGCCTTAGGTCTGCCTGTGCTGACTCAGCACGGAGAGCCAGGATCTCCAGCAGCGAGGTGGAGCAGACCACTGGTGAAAGTGACTTCAGCCCGTGTCAGGATTCACCAGAGCTCAAATGTCAGTGCCCCTTCCATCCATGGGTAAGTATGTACAGGATTAGCCCACGTATGGACTCAAATTCCAGGTGAAGTCCTGGCCCCAGGCAGATGAGCAGGGTTTGATCCAGGGATATTGGTGAAACCAGGGTTTAATTTGTAGTGTTTAAAAAGCCAGCAATTTTTTATGTAGCAGGACAAATACTTGTGATGGTTTTTGCTTGAATAGAGATATAAATAGAGTTGCTTCCTGACAGAATCAGCAACAGTCACTTTGAAAGGTTTACTCATACTTACCTAGTCACAGTAACTAGTGTCACTACGTCCCGTTTAGTGAACTGCAAACACGTCAATGTATAGCAAGCTGCTAGAAGTTAGAAAATGTTCTCAAAGGATTTTTTTTTTTGGTGGGAGGGTTAAATGTAACTCAACTTTCGGTGGTTACCATTAAAAAACAAGGTTATTTTTTCCTTTTCAGAAGTGAAACATTATTGAGCTGTGTGGCGTGCATAATAGTAACTAGCTTATACGGATATTTGTAGTGGCAGTAGTGAAAAGAGGTGTCAAGGGAATTAAGAAAATTTATAAGACTAATACAGAAAGATATGTTTAATTCTTTGAAAAAAAGAGTAAATAAGAAAGCCTCCCAAAATTCTTTATTGTTACCATTCTTGCTTCCCGTGTCCTGAGGAGTTCAGTGGTCCATATTACAATGCAAGTGCTATCTTACCTTCTGTGTCCTCCTTCAGCCACAGTGACAGGGAGAGAGCGCTCCTAGAAAACTGTATTTTATGGGCTGATCTTTTTCTCTTCACCGGGTTTTCTTTGTTCTTGTTTATCTCCATATGCCCCTACACACAGTATGCATGTAACAATGTGGTTTTTTCATCCTTCACAACAACAGGTCTTGCACATCCTTCTTCATCCTAATCCACCACCTTTTTCCTACTCACAAACAGCTTCTGAGTCTCAAGCTCTTCGCTGCTTGTGAATGCAGCTGGGAACGCTGCCCTCCCTCACTACTTCTTTTCAGTTGGCTCTCGGAGCCCACCACAGATGGTCTGTACCTCATACATAATAAAGATTTTTATTTTTTTTTTCCTTCTGAGGCAGGTTTCTATGACTGTAAGAGGCAGACACTCTGGCAAGATTAGACCTGTGTTTTTATATTTTTTCCTAAGTAAGCCTTGGGGGACTTGTTTGCCATAGTGTGGAACCCCTTAATAGCTTATGGAGCTCAGTAATATCTTGGTGCCAGAAGTGAGAACCTGATTTGTCCACTTGATCTTTTCTTAGGGAAAATTATATACATTAGCAAAATGAAGTTAGGGCTCAGCTGGACAAGAAAAAGAAATTAAGCAAAAGCACTCCAGGAACTGATGGAAATCGGCTGCTTTAGGAAGGTGGTCTTCTAATAAAAGTATAGCAGGTTTGTACTGACTGTGTCTTAGAAGTGCTTTGGGGTGGCCTGTTATAACTGTGTATTTCTTACTAGTTCTAGTGACTATTTTTTTTCAGTGATTTCACCGTATACTGGTTTTAGAATAATAAACTTTGTGTACCAAAATGTACCCAGGGCCTCATGCGTGAGCCAAACGAGCATTTTCAAATGTCAGATGGTTGAAGTTCTAGGTAGCTCAACACTCTTGCTCCCCAGTTCCTTTGTATATTTTTGCATTTATAATGCTCTGTATTATAGTAGTAATAAAACCAGGTACATGTGTGGAGGTCTATTTCATGAACCTTGTTGTGCATGTGCTTTGATTTTCTGTTACGTGTGGAAGCTGCCTGCCTGCACAAGGCTGTTCTTGGTTTCATGAGTGTGCTTTGGGAGCTGAAAATATAGAACATATGCAGGAAAAAAATAATGGAAATACATTTATGCCAGCAGTTTCAGCAGCTGATTTGACCCCCATGAGAAAGGATATGTCAAAGTCAGATGTGGGGTTGTATTTTTTAAAAAAGGGAAAAATGTCATGACTAAGTTGGATTTTGTTCATGATGAGGGGAAAAAAATTTACAGATATTTAATTCTGCGTTTTGCATGTTGATACTGTAGGAGGGTTACTCATTAGATAATAGCAATTACCATCCAGAATAAATTCATGGATTTCAGATATATTTGCTAAAATACTTTGGGATTCATGTGCCTGAAAGAGTAGCTGGCTCTTTGAGAAAAAAAAACAACCTGGTGCTGGATAAGACACTCTTTTGGAGCCTCAAGGGTGTTGTAGTGAGGGCTCTAAGGAGTGAACAGAGCAAATAAACTCTTGTGAGAAGAGACTAGCTCTAGAAAACATGCCAGTTAGGCAGCAATGGTCAGCAACACAGAATGATCATAGGATTATCCTTCAGGTTGGAAGGGACATCAGGAGGTGTCTAGTCCAACCTCCTGCTCAAAGCAGTGCCAGGTGTGAGATCAGATCAGGTTGTTCAGGGTTTCATCCAGTTGGGTCATGAAAGCCTCCAAGCATGGAGACTGCACAGCCTCTCTGTGCAGCCTCTTCTCTTGCCTAACGGACCTCGTGGCAGAAAAGTTTTCCCTTATTTCCAGTCTGAACCTCTCACATTTTAACTGATGTCTGTTGTCTCTTGCATTCCCACCACACCCCACTGGCTCTCGCTTCTCAATAACGTCCCCTCAGGTATGGAAAGGCTATCACCAAAGCCTTCGCTTCTCCAGGCTGAGCAAGCTCAGTTCCTTTAGCCTCTTCTTACAGGGCTGATGCTCCAGCCCCCTGACCATCTTGGGGATCTTCCTCCTTAACCCATCTACCTTGTGGTAACACTCGGCAAGCTGATGAGTGACACAGGAAGCCTATCCAGATGTTGCTGGGGCTGTCACACGCAGGTCCACGTGATGGTTGTAGCCAGGACAGGCTTGGTGGCTGCACGTGGGCCATACTGCTCTCTCCAAGCCCGTCTAAGGTATATGGGTATTTATGGTGATCATTGGCTAGAAGCACTGCCAGGAGCTGATGCTGTTGGCTGGCCTGGCCATGGCCTTCACAGCAGATTCCTGGGTTAATAGTGTGGTATTACTAATTTCAGGTATTAATATAGAAAAATATTAGCTTGGATTCAAAAATCGTGACATAGGTTAAATGCTATAAGATGTTAAAACATTGTAGAGGTTCTTTTACTTTGCTGCATGGTTTTGAGCTGCTGAGATACAGATTTTAAGCATAAAACACAGGGTTAGAGATATACTTAGTCTTAAAAATTGTTAAATATCTTGTAATTGCATAACTGCAGGAGCCAAGGCTTTAAGAACAATACTGAGTATCATGGAATTTTTGATTTGATTTTGAAGTTAAGCAACATCGATAAGATCAAGATTCTGCTGCTTTTATAAAGCGAATGTTCATCTAAGAAGGGTTTTTTCAAATAGTGAACCATGTCTGTAAAGTTCTAGAATGATAGCTGCTATTATGTGTTTATCTGCTTGGCACAGTAATTAAAGTATACGTTAATACATGCATTTAGAAGTATGGATTGAAATTAAGCACCCTACCGCTATATAAATTGCTTGCTAAGTACAACAGCGTACATGCTTCTATAGAAAGTTGTATGTTTGTGTATCCTACGTGGGTACAGTTAAATTTAATATGTCACATATTTAATTTTATTACATACAATTTAAATATAAAAATACATTTAATTTTATTAAATATATGTGGGGGTTTATTTATATATTTAACCTGTCCGGGGCAAGCATTTTTAAATATGTAAATCTTGCACTGCAATAACCACTAAAATTGAAATTGTCAAGATACTCAACTAGTGCTGCAGGAGCCTTTGGGCTGTCCACAGGCGTCTGTGTGAGCAGGGCGACAGGAATTCCTGTCCCTGCAAGGTGTGAATCCCGGGAGAGGACTGGGGGATACACAGATACACACCGCAGATGGGGATGAGTCTCTGGCCGCACACCGGGCTTGGCCCCTCCATCATAAACTGCAGAACGCATTTTTAGCGAGAGACAAGCTTTGTGGAGGAGGCCCTTGTCTGGTTTAAAAGCATGATAATTCTTCAGCCTTTGATTAGTTTTATCTTGGAATCAACATTGCAAGCTTAAATCTATCTCTGGCTTCCTGAACACTGCACAGAATCTTCAGGAAATCTCCAGTGTGAATTTCCAGCCTGTACACTTACAAAGTGAGGTATTGCCGCTGCCTGTAATAGAGTTCCTCTTCATACTAGAAAACCTTTGTAATAAATAATCCACAAGATGTTTGAGAAACTGTTAATGTTACTCCTGTACTGGACAATTCATCAGATCAGGTTTACTCTGTTATTTTACAGTCTACGTGACTTGTGAGTCAAAAAGCAGGTGCCTGTCCTTTTCACATCGCTGAAATGCATGCAGCGTACTGTTCAAAACAATACTGCTGTCCTGCTTTACAATGCAGATAACTTCTTTTCTTTTACAGTTTGTCTCACTGTATAGAGAGCAGTTGGAAATATATATGTACGCTGCTCGATCTGTTGCTTTTTCCTAGTTGTACAGTGCAGTCTCCTGACAAAGAGCGTCGTTCTGTGCAGTGCGGTCACAAAGCTAATGGATTAAAATAGAGAATTATCTAGCAGCGTGTTGAGAAAAAGGACACAAAAAGAGTAAAATCCTTGTATGGGTAATTGTTTGAGAATTGCTGCCCTTGTGAAGATGAAATGTGAGCACTAAAAAAGCCTTGTTCTTCCCCGCATACACTGTGGTATAGGACCCAATTTTTAAAAATGAAGTCTTCTGTAAAACTTTGATTTTTAGACTCACAATTCCGTACATACCTCTTTGTATGTTTGAGATCTAAAAGCAGTGTTCGGGCATCCTGTCTTCTACAGCTAATATTGATGATCCTGCCCAACAGTTACAAAAGCAGAAAAAAGAAAACCCTTACACACATTTGCAGCTTCAGTTGATACATATTTACATGTTTTTTTTAAATTATTTTTTTCAAGTGTATCAGCCTGGATGCAGTCGTCCTGTAAGGAGTCTGAAATTTACAGCAGAAGAATTACACTTTAACACTGAAAAAGCTCTTCCTCATCTGAACCGTCATTCAAAAGGCAGGATGAAAGTAGCCGAAAAGGTTTTCTATCATATTGTCTGCAGGCCTCCTAGAAGATTCTTCTGAAACTTGGGGTAAGATTAAAAAAGAGCAAACAGCTTAGTTATAAAGTAGAAGCTGATACGAACCATGAAGGTGTAATTCTAGGGCAGAGAAGATACTGTTTGTGCATTCAACCTCTGTGCTGAAATGTCTATAGGAGCACTTCCATGTAAGAAAATTTCAATGCAATATTCATTCAAATAATGAAAACAGAAACAACAATAAGTTGAAGTTTATTACCAGGATTAAATATATATACATATAATTGAAGAAATCGTTTGCTATTAAAAAATGAAAGCGTATGTTTTCTTTATTCTTTTGATAATAGATGTCAAAGTACAGAAATGTTTAACTATGAAAAATAAGTTTTAGTGTAAGTATGGAAAGTGTGAATTGCTGAGTAGTAAAATATATTTTGGCTTTCTTAACTCCTGAGAAATAGCTGAATTATTTGCACTGTCTGTAGTTAATGTTGTTGCCTTGTTCTTAGTGGTTTTGATTTGTATTCAGTAGTGGTATCCATTGTCTTACATTTAGGGAATTAAATTCTTCTAGTTTGTTTCCTTATTGCTATATTGGTTTAGGACAGATAGTTGGGGTGTCATGACAATACCTTCTTTGTGACTGTAGTCATAGTATTTCACATAAAGAGTATTTTCCAAGGGATATCAGTACTTTTTCATATACATGAATCTTTTTCTCCAGCTTCTGTTTCAGGTCATACATGTATATATATCTAACATTCATGCGAAAGACCTTGTTGTCTAAATATGTATGGAGTGCAGTTCTCAGTATTGCAGGTGTTTACATCCATGGCAATATTAAATTCTTCTTACGGCAAATAATGGAATGCTCATTTCGTAGCTGTAGGAATTTGGCCAGGGCATACAAACAGTTTATTTTTCATTTGTTTATAGTCAGACAAGTTTATAATTAAGACAGTAACGGTCATAAGCATTCTTGCAGCCTTTGCAGCTCAGCTTTCTTGTTAACATCAAAGAGAATATTTGTGGTGGAAGACATAGCAGTCGGTAATAAGTGTGGGAGAATCAATAGCATGCAGATTTTTTTCTTTATTTTTTTAAATCTGGTTATCCCCTGTCCTCCTATCGCCTGTGTATCTGCAATAAAGGAAAAGCATGCATACTTATTTTTTGTTATCATTCCAAATGCTGTAGATACAAATGATAGCTGTACGCTGGCACCAAATTCTGTGCACACCCCAGACCACCAGAGATATTAATGAAAACATGCAGAGACTTATATAACTATTACATCAGTGTCCTATTTCTAGAAATGGCTGGTGTAAATTACCCTTTTGCTGATGAATCCATTGCACTGATCTATAGCCTGCATGGTCCAGATATGAATAAAATCAAGAACTTGATAAAGCTGAACAGGAATCCTGGCATAGAATGATACTACTTTGTTTTGCGTAGGAAACATACATGTGGGTGAATGTATATGTGTTCATGCATCCATGTGTATAAATATAAAAATTGTTTTGGATTTACTGCGTGTGAGGACAAAGCCCTATATGTGACAGACGTTTTAACTTAAGGGGTTGTGCATCTTTTGTGTCAGTTCTGAGATAGCTGAGATCAGCTGAAGTATCAGTCCTGGAGGGTCACTGGTGTGTAAGAAAGAGAGTTGCCAGCAACACAGTTTCTCTAAGGGCCTTTGGGTCTATGATTTGACTGCTCTCACAGCTTGGTCCAAAATAGCTTGTCTTTGTTGGCTATGAAGCCCATTGATCTCTGCAACAACCAGGGACATTTGTTTGGGGCCGAGCATATCTGCTGGAAAGGTACTGGGGGATTGTGAGTTTCAAGGCCTTAAAATAATTATATGGAATAATGATTTCCGTTGACAAAATGTTACCGGTTTGTTGTTTTTTTAATTCATTATGTCTTTAGTTACGTGCTAGTGATGTTAAAAAGCTGAGATTTGGGTGTCCATATATTTTACACTGAATTTAAAACATAAATAGCTCACCATAAGAATCTTTTTAGAAGAAATGGAGAGAGAAGAAAAAACCAGTCTGGTTAAGAGGTCATTGTTCTTATTAAGAAAATAGTGAGTTATTATTGGTGCCTCCGGTATATATAAGTAATACATATATCTCTTTAAGACTAGACCTCAGAATAAATTGCAAGACCAGAGATTAAAATCTTCTAAAACTTGATCCTCATGTATTTTTAAGGAAGCGGTCTGTTCCAAGTACTCTAATATATGAAATCTTGTTAGGATTAAAGTCTCCGCAGGTTGAAGTTCATTTTTTGAGGAAGAAACCCAGATAACAATAAAATCAGGTAATGCCCAATGATATTGTCACAATTAACTAATTAAAATAATTTTCTAGTCAGAAGATCTTATATGTATAAAATAAACATTAGCCTCTCTTTTTATTGCTATGTTGTTTCACAGTTTTCTCAGTAATAATATAGTTTACTTTGGAAAAACTAACCTTTGCGTCTTGGTCTAGCAAACTTTCAATACTCTTCTTACTCTTTTCTCATTGTCTCGGTTCTCACTTACGTATTCAGAGAAGGATTTTTTGGAACACACCTTAATAGTCTTTTAATGCACAATAAACCTTCCTTCAAATCCACTTGATCTGGATACTCTCAGAGGGAGGAGAAACTGTTCTCCAGTGCTTCCCCTGTCCTGGATATGTGCAGTTGACTCTCTCAGCTGATGCTGCATTGCTCCAGATATAAATGAAGGAGAAATCAGTAGATTTGGCCTTATCTTAACCTGTTGCAAAGTGAGAAATGGGGCATTTTGAAAACAGGTGCAAACACGTATTCAAATTAAGTTTGCATATTTCTAATTTCTTAGTTTCTGGCCCAGGGAGCATGGTGTTCTCAAATCCTGAAACCAGCAGAGGGGTGAGGCAGACCTGCTGCTTGTAACATTTCTTGAAATTTAATTCACATGTGTTCAGATTAAGAAAGAAGATTGATTGTGTAGTTGTTGTGGTTTTTTTTTTTTTTTCTCAGCTGCAGTTTCCTTTGCATTTCCACAAAAAATTGAATCATTTAGACTTTTCCTACCAAAAGCTGTGTTTTCACCCCCCTATGAAAAGCATATTCCCTTGTACACAGGACATCTTAACTTGACTGGTGAGAAACTAATACAGAAAATGGACAGTGCAGTTGCTCCAATATTAAATTGCTCTTGCAAGACTGGATTTCTTGTCAGTGCACAGGAAATGACTTATAATCCTTTTTTTTTTTTTTCAGAGAAGGAATGTGCTGGAATAGAAATACAGTATGTAACATAAAGATTAAGATATATCCTCAAGTTAGTTAATTCATTGGAAAAGTATTTCTCTATCCAACTAAAATGATAGTAGTAAAGCAGGAAAGTTAATTGTAGGAGAAGCTGGTTGCCTCATATTTGCATTGTTATCAGTGCCTTAGGATATTGCCAAACATAAAATATTTGGGATCAACTGTCAGTGCTGAGCATATTGTTCAGAGTTACTGTAGTAGGGCAGTTTCCCTCAAAACAGCTTTTTCTGAGTAGAGAGGAGTCTTACCTTTGGCATTTTCTAAATTTTGAGGACTTTGTGCTTTAACTGCAACCTTTTTCTATTCAGTCCTCTAAATATAAACCTTTATTCGTACACTTGGTTGAATCTGCAGCTGAAAAGTGATTGTGAGATGAATATATCTTTCTTATAATTCAAACCTTTTTCTTATAGATTCTATAAAATGTCTACAGGCTTAAATAAATATGGGAGCGTTCATCAGTATGTAGCTATTTCTCTCCACGTAATTCCTGTGGAGGTCCTGTCAGAAAAAGTGGCTCAGCTCTAGCTAAAATTGAAAAGAGAAATTTTATTTTGAAGATGTAAGGAACAAAAGAGCTTGCAAGGAATAGCATCAGAAGGTAATTAAATTCCCTGGGTAACCAGGAGAAAGGTAGAAAGGCAGTAATGTTACATTAAAGTATTTTGGGTAAGTCATAGTCTTTCTGGTTTTTTTGTATAAGACATATTCTTTAATTTCCATAATTTTATTTTTTTTTACATTACCAAAGAGGTTATCAAATGTTTTCATCGTCTCATAATATTACTTGAGTGCTTCCAATAACTTGCTTATATTAGTAATCAATGAAACTGAATTTTTAAACAAACAATGATTAGCATACATGAATTCTCATCACTGGAAGCTACATACCCAGCTAAAGCAAAATCTGAGACAGGTAGATGTCAAATGAGTTGATAGTTCCTATGTTTAAAGTACTAGGAGCATAATTTCTCTGTATGTAGCGAGATGAGATGGGTGATTTTTCCTACCTACTTTAAATACCTGTTCTGAATGGAAGGGTTGTTTCTGTAAGCATCTGTATCCGTTTCATCACGTATGGTGAGTTCCCGCTCCTGGGCACCCAATGTCTAGCAGGTTGAAGCCACAGGAGATGATCAGGTGGAGGGAGGTGATTCATTCTGCCCCTCTGCTCTGGTGAGACCCTGTCTGGAGTACTGCATCCAGCTCTGGAGCCCCCGACATAAGAAGGACATGTTGGAGTAAATCCAGAGGAGGGCCATGAAGATGGTGAGAGAGCTGGAGCACCTCTCCTATGAAGACAGGCTGTGAGAGTTGGAGAAGGCTCCAGGGAGACCTTAGAGTGGCCTTCCAGTACATAAAGGGAGCCTACAGGAGAGATGGGGAGGGACTCTTTATCAGGGAGTGTAGTGACAGGACGAGAGGTAATGGGTTGAAACTGAAAAAGAGGGATTTAGATTAGATATTAGGAAGAAATTCTTTACTGTGAGAGCAATGAGACACTGGAACTGGTTTCCCAGAGAAGCTGTGGAACTTCCATAGAACTCCCAGTGAAGCCTGGAAGTGTTGAAGGGATGGTGTCCCTGCCCATGGCAGGGGAGTTGGAACTAGATGATCTTTAATGTCCCTTCCAATGTAAACCATTCTATGATTCTATGATTAAATGACCCACACACCCATATTGCTTGCGACTGGAACCAGTGCCTGTTCAGTTAACTGGGAAGAGGTGTGCTGCTTTTATCAGGAGAAGTCAGGACACCTCTGTCACATGCATAACAGTCTTCTGTGTTCTTGCTTTGCAAAATGCATCGGGATTTATTCTCTCTAAGAAAAATTAGTTTCTTCATTTCACTGTCAGATGTAAGAGTGGCCTCATTATTAAAAACTATTAAATATATACAAGCAGAAAATAAAAATTAAACCTCATCAGTGGGTTTTACTAAAAATGTTGATGTTGGAGGAAATAAAAAAATCATATATTCCAGATACATTATTCAGTGCTGAATTTTGAAGAGTCTTGGTGTTGAAACATTGTATTTTTATTTACACTAGCAGCCTAATCACTGCAGTTCAGAGAAGCGTTAGCAACATGTGGCTCTTTTTAGGAATTATCATAATTTGTTAACATCATCGTTTTTCTTTTTCATGCATATGTATTTGTGTATTTTTTTCTTTACAGAGAGTGGTCAAAATCAGCATAGAAAGGGGATGTGAAAAAGATGCCAGTATTACGATTTGAAATGTTAGTATGACATTGCCATTCATCAGCAACAGACGAATCTGTTAATACAATTCTGTCTTTTTGTTGTATCAGACATTATGTTACTCAGTCTTTGGGCTTCTGTATGGTTTTGATGCTTTCGGGGAAATGAATTGGAGAAGCATACCTTTTTTAGTAAATTAAATGCACCTCAGAGAATCAATAAATGGATCTTAAAGACACCTGCTGTCTTCTCCCCTAAGAAGTAGCCACAATTTTAAATACGATACTCTGGATTTAGCTCTTGGTGAGGAATTCCTCTGTTAGGTATTTGACACGCTTTGGGGTGTGCTGCCTTGTAACTCACTTTGGTGAGTTCTGTTCCGCCTCGGTGTGCTGGAGACACAGTTTTGCATTAGTACTAAGCTAGCCTCCAGTCGGATGGACTGCCCAACTTCCATTTAATCTCTCATCTGATGATTATTGTGGCTCCCGATGTTTCCTCCATCCATGCCCCAGTAGTTTATAGGCATGCTTAGTGATATGACTGGGTGATAGGGCAAGTTTTCTTTTCTTGTGAACAAGTAACGGGTATGAAACCAGATCCCAACATTGGCATCACTGCTGCAGAGCACAGATCAGCTGAACTATTCAAGCTGATTTAAAACTCCCCATTGAATTTCACTGCTTCCTGGAGGTCTCAGGTAGTGCCCTCAGATAGTCCCTTGCACTCTGAGCAGCCCACAGGCTGTAGCATCCAGCCAGCTTGTGACTCAACCATGGAGATGTTTAATTAGGAACCTTATCTTTGCTCTCATTCACATTGGTGCCTAGTACTGACTTGCTTCAGACAATCTGAAGCAAATCTTCAGACAAATCTTCTGGCCCATAAGCACTGTTCAGAGGCCAGTCTTTAATTTTTCCTTTATATTGGACCTTGAATGAAGAAGATCTCTCTTGCTTTTAAGAAACTGGGTTTAGGTGCAGGGAAAAACCCTACCGGTTTTGAGGTCGTTATCTCTCTTACCTTCTGTGAACAGTTCCAGCCTCATGTACCTTTCAGGAGACTGTAGCAACTCTTGAGAATAGGAGAAGGTGGTATTGTTGAAGATTCTGGAGCCCTTTTACAGGAATATCTGGTATTCTTTGATTAAATCTAAGCATCTGATATTCAGGATATGATTTTTATATTTTGTTGAGGTTTTTTTTAAATGAATTATTTTTTATGGGAGAGAACTGCTGCTATATGAAGACTCAGGAGTGCACACTGTTGTTGAAAAGTAAATTTAAGGGCATGTTATTGCTAATGTAAATGTGGAACCGCTGTGGTCACGGGCACACAGACTGCTCTAAATTCATAGGTTCATGCAGCACCACTGCTCTGACTGCAAATACTGATTATAGGATAATAGTATAAAGAAAGTGCATTTCCCTTTTCCCATTTTTAGATATGGTTTAGCAGGTAGACATGAAATTAATCAATGGCATTTGACCACTCAGCTCTCTGTGGAAGAGCTCCACAAATCACAAGTGAGTCTATGGCTACTAAGATGGTTGACATAATCAGAAGGTACATCTATAAAACTGATTTTGTACAACCTGGGTTCAAGCAATTATCTGGCCTCTCTGCTCTGTTTTTTTAAAATAATTATTTATTTCAGTTTTCTTGAGTATTTTTGGACAACGGAATTGTGTGTGCACAAAATTCAGATTTAGTAAACTGGCCACAAAACCCAATTATTTATTAAAAAAAAAGATAAAAGAACAAATAATTTGAAGTGCATACTAGATATAATAGCAACAGCTGTGCAATATATTATTCTCAGGCTCTGCAATGGGGCACTGGGATTGACATAAATTGCTCTGAGTATTCCCTGGATTAAAAATTCTTGCTGTTTGGGTTCTGTCATGAAGTGGTTGGCATCCCAGCAATCATGACAAGTGTATTTGTTGGCAAGGAATTAAAAATGGTGGTGCCTCTGAAGTTTTGCAGGAGGTCTACTGCCTGGGGATGGTAGACAGTTGTAGCTGTTACTAATGCCATTCTGTTGTCTGTGTTGCAGCTAATTTCTAAAACAAAGCAAGATTGGCCCCACATTCTGCTCGGTAATAGGAACTGGTATGTTTGATTTTCTTTGAGAATTTTCTGACACTGAAGTTTTCATGTGCCCACTTCTTTTTTGTTGTTGTTGTTTTGATAATGAATTAAATCTGACTACAAGATCTCTCTGCCTTTAAACCGCAGTAAGGGCTGCTTGAAAAAGCATGACCCTCCTAAAATTTTTACCCTCAAGAGGAAATATCTGATTTTTCGTTTGTCTTTGATCTGATCTCATCAATGCAATTTTACTTCTTCAAACAATTGAGCCTGCAGTTCATTACAGTGCAATACCGGAACCCTTCTATTACCTTATTTTTAGCAACAATTACATTGAGCCTTAAAATCACATTTGCAAAAAGAAAGGCCTGCATGCACCGATCCCAACTCTTAGTGCTTAAAATTTGTTGTCACTTTTGTTTCCAAGAGGGGTGCTGAAAGATTGAATTCCAGCACCTTCTTTCTCCTGAGAGGAGACCAGTTGGCTGTGAGGCGTTCTTTGGCGGTGTGGCTTCATGATGTTTCGCTACTGCCAGGTCAAATTCAGCATATGGTAACGTCACAAAGCTATTTCAGTTCTCACATCTTTACAGTATTTTCACTTACTCTCCTGTTTGTCTCGTGTACTTGACCTAAGGATGCTGTGTCTGTTTTACTGTGTCACTCTGTCCCAGAGGTGGTTATGTGTGACCCGTTTTGATGTGCTGGCTGTCATGTGGATACTGATGGCCACCTCCACTTAGGAATCAAGGATGAGTGGTCGGAGAGCACTCTGACACCCTGCCTCGGGCAGATGGACCCTTGGTGGTGACTCAGTAGAGCTACTCAACCCAAGGCAGCGAGGCGCTCTGCGCCTGCAAAGCAGCTCAGCCCAGCAGGAGGGACTGAAGGGGAGCTCTGTTCCTACAGGGCTTTAGCGTCTGCCCAGACCAGAGCCTCTGATTATTTTTCAGAGCTTATGTACTTGATTAAAACATAATTTCCCTTCAGCTTATGGAGCTGAGAAGCTCTTAGAGGCATGAATTAATGGAGAGACAGGTTGTGTCTGCTACAGGGTCAAGGAACTGTGCTGCAGAAGAGAAAAATCATTCTGCTGGGTGATTTGTTAGGTTCAAGCAATGCTTCCGGAAATTTTCAAGCAGGAATGTTTATCTGCAATTGAGATTGACTGGCACCACCGCTTCTTAGGAAACTCCCCACTAGGGAATGTTGTCATTTTCTTAAATACGGACATTAGAAGTGTAGGAAAAGAAATGTAATATTTTACTTAGGCAGAAGGGAGGTGAGGGAGAACACTTCAGAAGATTTGGAGGTGTCTGCTGAGCTTGTCAGAACAACCTCCTGTCACTGTGGCTGTGGCAGCCCAACTGGAACTTGGAAAGAGGAGCATAGCTTGCCATTTTGAAAAACTGAATATTTTATGCTCGTTGTACCTGACTGAAATATCCATGTATTTTAGGTAGTAAAGCTCTCTGAATACCCATATAAAAGTTGGCTGCAAAAATATGGAGCCCTCATATTATTTACCTAGCATACTGTGCATGGAAACATGGTTAGCATCAGGCAGGCTGAGAGAGACCCACAGAGAGAAAAGAATCTGAGTAACAGCACCTAGAAATGGACAGATTAATCCCCTGTAAGGAACCAGACCATTAGAAATGCAAAACTTCCAGGCCAAGAAGATTTTGTGTGTTTGTGGAAGAATTGTGTCTATGTATGAACCTGACAAATGGAATAAAAATGACAAAATGAGGTACAGCTTTTTTACATTTTCACAGGACAAAATGAAGGAGTGAAATAAAATTGTCAAGAGCGAATACACGAAACCTGGAACAGCTAAGGGAGATATTTGAGGAAAATATACTTGAGGTAGCAGAGGGATACTTTTCTCTAAATCCCAAAAGCAAGCAGCAGAGAACCGGATAGATGCTTGCATCATGTTGCTGAGAATTCTGGCATGCACATGTACTTTAGAGACATAAAAGATCTCCTAATTAGAGACAGGATCATTTGTGGGACATGTGATTCGAGTTTATAGGAGGAATTGCTGAGAAAAAGACATCTAACCCTAAAGGAATGAATCAAAGAACAAGAGCAGCTGTCCGGGGAAAGGAGCAAAATGACGTCCGCTCTTGCAATCCAGAGGCTCCGCCGCAAGTGAGCGCAGGGAACGGGGCAGAGATGGGCTCCTGAAGGATGCTGTGCTGGAAGGGACGTGGAAATCATCATGACTGAGGTCTCCGTGCTGCACGCAGCCTCTTTTGTGAAAAAAGCAGCTGTACTTAACAGTTGCAAAAAAATTTCCGGGGTATAGGAGGAAATTTACAGCAAGGCTTACGCGAATTCAACAGCTTGTAGCACGTGGCCAGTGCAGAAAGTGGTCGCCACAGACGTTTTCAGCTCCTGATTGCACCAACTGTATTTGTGCCAGGCTTGGTAATCAACAGGCACTGGGACGGCGGTGGGGCCGTGGAGCCAGGCAGCAGGGCTATGGGGAGGGACATCAGGCGCCAGCAGGGAAGCAGAGGGCAGGACAAGCGCTACCCAGAGGCAGCCATCTGGGAGCAGTGGTGAAATGAAGACTGTGAGCAATGCACGAAAGCAAAGTAGCGTTTAGGGGCTGATAGGGAGGGAGTCACAAGGGTGTAATTCAGTAGTGACTGTGCAGTGTGTGTCTGGCTGATGCTTCGGGGGCTCTCCCGTCCCTGGCCAGAGATAGAGGAGGCAGAAGGAAACCAATGGGCAGTATGACTGAAAGAGGGGAGATTTAGATTAGATACTAGGAAGAAATTCTTTCCTGTGAGGGTGTTGAGGCACTGGAACAGGTTGCCCAGGGAAGTTGTGGATACCCCATCCCTGGAGGTGTTCAAGGCCAGGCTGGATGGGGCTTGGAGCAACCTGGTCTGGTGGGAGGTGTCCCTGCCCAGGGCAGGGGGTTGGAACTCAGTGATCTTTAAGGTCCCTTCCAACTCTTAACTGTTCTATGATGGGGTTTCAGCAAGGTGAAAGCAAGTTCTGCTTCAGCAGAACAAGAAACAAGGCTGTTCTGGAGCTCAATTTGTATGAAGGAATATGAAATCAAACTGGTCCCTGGTGAAGGCCAGCTTTTAGGTGGCTTTGAGTTAGCAACCCCTAGTTAGTCACCAAATGTTTGGATGAAAAGCACAACAGCTGTCAAAAGGAAAGTTGTGGTGACCGGTCTGTGGTTGAGAGAGAGGAGAAATAGAAAGACAGTGTTTGAAAGTGGCATCAGGAAGTTAATCTATCTGAGCATGACCTGAATGTTACCCCCGTTTTTTGTGTTTCTGTACACTGTTCTCTAAAGAAAAGCCAATTATATTTTAGAAGAATAGGGGCCTCTCATGTTGTTATTCATCATGTGGTACACGAAACACTAACACTAACTCAGAAATTGTGAGTTAACCTTGTCCTTTCATCACGTATGATCATCTCATCACTAGACTGGTGACTGCTCAAAGCTGCCTGAAAATGGTTGGGCCCCAGACAACTAAACTTTTATGCATCAGTACAAAAGCAGCAAAGAAGATGAGAAGGAAAACTGATTGTCCCAAGGGATACAGCATAGCGGTTTGGGTAGTTCTGCTTAGAAAGTCACTTGTGGCTTTTGTAATGAGGAACTTAAGGTTTGAATTTTCAGACTTATTAGCTGTACATTTGTTTGTTTTTTATTAACTTAATATACTACACACCACATTTTCTTTGGGGTATTGAGTCTAGTGATGGATTCATCCAATTTAGCTCTAAGTGCATGGGCTTTCTTTTTCATAAAACTTCATAAAACAAAAAGAGATTTGGGTCTCAAATTTCCTGAATTAGTTTAGTTTAGTTTAGTTTATGCCTGTATATTTTTGGTACCGCAGCTAATGTTTTCTGTCCAGTTTTCTTTCTGAGAACATGTGCTTCTGGCTAACGTAGAAAGGTAGCGTGGTTTTTGTTCGTTCTCTTTCTTGACCCGTGAGAATTGGAGTTGTCTTCTTATATGAGCAGACACAGTTAAACCACTTCAGTCTACAAAAGAATCACTGGAAGTTTCAGATCCTCTAGCTCTCTGCTCCAATAGAAAAGAAAAGCAGGTTTAAAAAAGGCTGATAAAGATATGGTTATTAAGCTAATGCAGTATACTTCATCTAGCTGCTAAAAATCTTGACTGTTAACAGTGATTAAATATAATTGCATCAGTAAAGGTGGTGTGAAAAAAACCAACCCTGCCTTTCATTAGAAGCTATCTTTAGGAAACGCTGATTCCTTGAGTTAAAAAGTTTAATGTAACATTGCTGTTTTATTTTGGGTAGTGCTTTGAACATTTTTTAAACCCAGGAATATGTAGAAAAAATAAATAAACTATAGCAGAATAAATACACAGTTCTGAAGTATTGTGGTAGGTGTTCTGCAGTATTTGTGGTTTATTCAAAAAGAAAATTGGGCATAAAACTGTAAAGTTAATGGAAAAATATTCAACCATCTTAAAGATCTGACTAAATCATGAAGATATTTGCAAGAAAAAAAGCAAACAAACAAAGCTATGTGCCAGATAAAATTTTCATTGAATGGCACGAACAGACTCCCAGTCATTTCAGTTAAAGCTATTGAATTATTTTTTTTCCTACTCTTCAGGTTGGAAGGGAATCTGTTGATTATTTTAAGAGCTGAAAAACGAAGTTGCTAAACTTTTTGTCTTATTCTCATATATATAAAATCTGAGCTATGTCTTGTCCGTAACACCACACAAGCTTTATAGCGGTTGTAAAATTTCTCCAAGTGATCTGAAAAAGTTCTTCCTAGACAGTAGGATGTTAAAAAATGAAGCAGTTTGGGTATAATGCAGAATACCACGTGCTGTTCTGCATCCTTGGAGCTGAACTGGATATTTACAGATTTGGTTTTATTCTGTAGATTATGAGAAATTATGTAAACTGAACCAGGACTATTAACCTCCTTCAGTGCAATACTTAAAATGACGAAATAACCTAATTCTTACACAGCTTTATCACTGCCAATGTTAAGTGTTACTGCAAGTATTTATTGCAAGAGCCTCAGTTACTACTAAGACAAAGTCTAACAGTGATCCCTGTTTGCTTAGAGAAATCATATACTCCAAATGTGTTCCAGCGGAATATCAAATATTTTTTGTGGGTATTCAAGAGGAGTGTTAATTCTGAAGCAGAGATAATGTTTCCACTGGAGAATGCAGTAAAAATGTATTTAGCCATTCCCCTAAACCGGCAAAGTCCAGATCTTGAGGTGGCCTGTGGTGAGGTGCTGAACGAAACATAACGCTAATGTGTCTTCTCCCCATATAGACACTTTCTGCTTTTAAGGTTTTAAAGATATTAAAACCATGAAAATGTGTTGATATTTGAGGCATTTAATGAGATCTTCAAAGAATGTAAGTGTTTGGATACCAGGTAGTTATTTGCACTGTACAAAACAAAGATAGTGTGGATGATGACAAATGAATCCCTTGTGAATTTATTGTTCCTATTCTGCTTAGCTATTTGCCTTGTATTTTGAGAATCCCAAGTGGGAAAATATTTTTATAATCTCTGTTTGGCATTTTTGGCCCTCATGCGATTTTGATTCATGAGTTGAAATCCTGTTTCCATGGAAATCAGCTGAATTGTTGATCAGCTTTCAATTTCTCCCACAAATTAATGTGACTGGGGGACATCATCTAGGCTGATTGCATCCATAATGTTGTCCATAGTATTTATTCTTTTGTCCCTTATGAATGGGAGCTGTATTCTGGTGGTGATTTAAGTTAAGGTTCCCAAATATAGCTATTAGAAATTCTCTTGTATCAAGAGAAACACAAATTTACCAAAAATGCAAGAAAAAATAAAAAAGTAAGACATGAACGCTTGACACCCTGGCAACATACACACCCTCAAACTCTCCCCGGGGACAGCTGCAGGTCACTGTCACGATTAACTTTTAAGTTTCTACAACCAACCCACCTCATCTTTTGTGAGGCTGAGTCGTAGCCTTCATTCATAGCCTGTCTCTCTTCCAGGTGCTGCTAGGGTACTCGACAGACCTGTCTCTGTTGAAAGGCACTGGGCATCATCCACATAAATGCCGATTGAACATAAACCTCCCTCATTACCTTCTGGACATACTGAGCAGGAGAAGAAGAAAAATGCAACCAAGATTTGTCAAAGAGAATAGCAGGGTTTTTTTTCCAGATTTCTGGAAGAGAGAAAGTAAGCCAGCAACTCTTTGAGACAGTGTCTGCAGTGTGTCCTGACAGCCAGAGTGTAAAGCTCATAGGTGTGCTGCCATCACATAATACCTGACCATCACAAGTCCTCAGGAGGATACTTGGGTAATATAGCACAGCACTGTGATCTCTCCTTTGATCAGCTTGGGCAAATAGAGCTACTCTGTTCAGGTACTTGAACTTGACAGCATTCTCAGTAATTTTGTCCAAAAGTGGAATTTCAGTTTGTGGGCTGGTATTGTCCAGTTGTCATCATCGAGTGACTTCTTGTGCGACAGCTGTCAACAACTTCCTCGGCGGGAGCTGGCAGATCTAGCCCCTGCTCCATACTGTCACTGCTAGTAATGGGTGTAGTTTTTCACTGATGACTTTCAGAACAGCTGAAATAAAAATAAACACTTTATGTTTTAGAAAGTTTTTGATAAAAAATGTGTGGGAAGAGGGGCTTAAGCTAAACATTTTAATTGGAGGAGTAAGGAGAAGTGAAGCTCAAAATGCCAGCTCTGATGTTTCTGTAGCTCTAACTCGTAACTCAAAGAAATGGATGTGGTGGGAATTGGCTTTTGTGGGGAGGGTGGGACAAGAATGTGATTATTGGCTGCTTTGAAAGTGTTTGTTTGTCAGGCATTCGGGTGGGAGGGTGGCAGTGAAAACAGACCCTTCCCCACCCTGGAAATACCAGGTGCTATACTTCAGCAATATTCAGACTCTGAGTGTATTTCTGGCTTTCCTAGGCTTTGATCCTGCCATTGAATCCGCGGGGGTGCAAAAATCCACCCACACAGATCCGATTTCAAAATCCTGGCCTTAATTATTTATGGTTTGGTTTGGACAAATTACTGTTCTCTGTGCAATAACCACAGTTATTACCAGAAACATAGAACTATCTAAAACATATATATATACATTATGTATGTATGTACATATTTTTTAAGATGTTGCCTTTATTAATGTTGTTTTGAGGCTTAACTGAAATTCTGATTACTCAGTCTTGCCCTGTGCAGCTTTTCACCTGACCACACTGGCCCAGATCCATAGCCATTAATTTTAAGAAAAAACAGCTCATAATTTTTATAATCTGACAGCAGTCCTAGGACTAAAAGAACATCTAGCTTTATACACCTTGCAACAAGATCCTAGTGTTTTGTTAAGCTGCAAATGGACCATACTACTTTTTCTGCATAAAACAGGCCCCCCTTTTTTTACTGTCTCTGGGCCATGTTCATAAGACTAATCCATCTCAAGTTAGATCATTTTCATCTGCATATAAATAGAAGGTGAATCCCTTATGAGAAAAAAACAAACAGCCATTTAACCAAGGACAGTAAATTTCATGAAACAAAAACACAACCAGAATTTTACAGCGAAAAGTCAGTCGTGCCAGTGCCGTTACAGAAGCTGGAAATGCCGGCCAGGACCATTCTGTAATTAGGGTAAGGCAAGCTTGGTGACTTACGGATTTCCCAAAGTCTTTTTTTTTTTTCCTTCTTTTCCCTTTTTTCCCGGATTTTTAATCATGAATTAATGCTGATACATTTGCTGTCATAGTGCTGACAAATATGTTCCCAGTACTTGAGTGTTGCTTTAAATTAGGATTCTTATCTTTGTTTTTCTCCCTTAATAGACCCAAAAGATACATACTCTACTCAAATGCTCATAGGTGGGATATGCCAAGCTAGGTAATTTCAGTTATTGCTTATTCTCAGTTGGAAGACACCTGAAAATTAGCAGGAGCTTTCAGGTAATTCCTCTGCCTGCTTAGAATTGTGTGAAACTGAGTTTTATTTGAAGTTAAAAACCTGTACCCCTGGACTTGCTGTCCAGGTACTCTGAAATATGTTCCTCATTCACAGCTGGTTTGTCAAATTTTAGATTGGCAACCAAACCTAGTAACAGCTGGATGTGTTTTTCTCTTCATAAAGTTTCAAACAGTTGTCCTCCTACAAGGTGAGGTGGAAGACTTCTCTGTCACTCCTCCTACATGTTTCTCCAACCGGGGAAACCGAACTCATGTGGAAAGCAGAGGGCTTGTGCCAGGGCCGTGAGGGCTCCATCTCAGCTGTGCCACAGCCTTCCTGCATGGCCTCTGCAGGTCACTTGCCTCTCTCTGCCTTCTTTCCACCAGCACATCATACTCTGCTGCCTTGTGAATGGTCTCCTTGCTTTGATGTTTGTTGAGCAGGCAGACATTTCATGTGGAAGACGATAGAAATATAAAATACTGTTCCTAAATGTTCTTCGGTGCCCGCAATGCATTGAGAAATGATGTGCAAGAAGGCCGTTTGCATTTCAGCTAATGAGATAGTGGCTCTAGTTTTGATTTTCATCAAGTTAACGTAAGCTTTATAATCTGAGATTTCAGTCCAGTGTGTTATGGATATGAATTGCAGTCCTGGTCTCAGTGTACAAAGCAGTTACTAGAGTCACAAGCAATATTTGTTTTGCACATGTTATTATTCAGGAAAACTAAATGGCATTAAAGGTATTCTAGAATGGAAAAAAAACTTTCAAGTAAAAATCATGTTTTTACTAGTGAGTTATCAGAAAATTATGGAACCTCACAAAGCCCTGTGTATTTGTCTCGTAGAAAATAGTGCACTTGCATTTCAGTAAATAGCATTTATAATTTTTAAAAACAAAACACAGCAATAGCATTTTTCCAGGTTATTAAATAATGCAAAAGACTTTTTCTAGTTCGGTACAGTTAGTTCATGTTTCCAACTCATGGTTGTATTTAGTGCTTCATTAAAAAAAAATTCTCCAGTTTTTGGAATTGCCTGTTCCAGAGCTTTGGTTGTGGCCTGTGTTGGATCTAACTGTTTTCTAAGCCTGAAATAAAGCTCTTGAAGGGATCCTGAGTCTTCTCCTGACGGAAAGCAATAGTAAGCTAAAGCAGAGGGTCTATTTAAGGCCCTTAATGATGAGAAACCAGTTATGCAACGGGGGAGAATTTTACCCTTAAGGTACTTGTACGGTGTTTTTAAAGATTGTGAGCCAAGGTTTAAAAATAACTAGTAATTCTGGAAATGTCAGTGTTGGAAAACCGAACTTGAGACTTTGCCGATAACCCTTCCAAAGGTTTCAAAGCATTCACCTCTGCCCAGGACATCCACCTATAAGGTGTCTCAGGTTGGGATATAAAAGTCCCAACTTGTCACTTTTCAGTCTTTGTCTTATAATTTTAAAAAGAAAATGCTGTAAATATATACTTGCCTGTTAATACAAAGTGATGTCTTCTATAATAGTTTCCCATTGTAAGAAATTGTCTGCGTGTATTTCTATATGGGAAACATGGGGAATGTTATACAAACAAGAAACATGTTTCATCTTTCAAGCCACGAGTAGATTATGGCTTTTCAAAACCTGCAGATTCTCCCTGTAAATTAATCTTCCACTATCTTTTGTTGGTGTCTTTCAAGTTCTATCAGTTTCTAGCTCGAAAGGTAATGATAACACATCAGAATTGCACCCTTTTAAAAGAACAAAAGCAGGGTGCACATCGGTAATAATAGTGTAATGACACCAAATCTATGCATGTGTGGTTTAGTATTATTTACCTAAATGCTCATTCATTGGCACGTAGGCAATTTCTTCAATGCTTTATCTTCTTACTATGTTTTGCAACGCCAGCCTGGCATTAGACATCCACCCGCAAGCATTTTAAAGATTTTTCCACACAGCCATAAAATTGCACCTTCCTCATTGAATGTAAAATCAAGCACACCTGTAATAACAAAGCAGTGGAATAGTATGCATGTCTTCCTGTATGTTTAACTGCATTGCAGTAGAGCTGTGTGGTGGTTTGCCTTCACAGGCTCAGTAAAATTAAAGGTCGTGTCCGAATGCTACGTCTTCCTGTTTAAAATGAATAGCTTGTAAATGTTTATCTCAACTAGAAGTGAGAACGTGGTCTAAGTTTGTGCTCTCCGATTCCCATTTTGAGAAACCGTGCAGAAAAACAGCTGCATATCCTTTTCTGTCCTTCTTCTGCTGTTAAACGTTTACATCTTTGATTTTAGTTCTTTGCCAGGTTTCCCCCTCCTCTCATATGGATTTCTGGTTGAAGCTTGCAGTAGAGCCATCTAGATTTATAGTGGGTTACATTGTTTTCTGCCGAAAGGAGCGAGAGAAAGAAATAAATCCAGCGCAGAAGTACTGAGAATTCATGTACAGCGTCATACAGTATATAGTTTCTTTGTGTTCTGCCAATATGTATTTCACTTTAAAAAGTCTTGAGGCTGGTTGGGACTATTTCTATAGAGAGAGGACCAAAGTATACAGTATATTGGCTTCCATTTTGCTGGTTTTGGACAGTCAAGGCTGCTTTCCATTTCCTACAATGTTCCAATATAACTAAATCACATGTACTCTGTAATGGAGGCTTCTGAGACCTGGGGCTTCTGTAAAATGTAAAAGAGCAAAGTAGTATTTATACAGTATAATATTTTGATTCGCTAATGAGCTGTGAGGTGGGTGTTATCATGAACTACTGTGCAGCAAGAAAGGTTCCTAAAACATGCATCAACTTAACTCCATCTCCCAATCATTGCAGATAACACAGTGTTTAGTTTCTAATTAGACTTGTGTTGTGCTAATTCTCATTAGTAGTGTAAGTGATTGACATTCTGCATTTTAGTGGCAAGTACTAGAGCAGCTGACTTCAGCTCCAGGATGAAGCCAGCATACAGCTGCTGAGAAAAGCAAGCCCTTCAGAGAAACTGATTTGCAAGATTGGTATGGCCTTCTTCTGAGGGGGAAGGAGGAAATAAGGCATGTAGTCTTGAATTAGACTAATGATATTCTAGTCCTAAAAGGATTAAGAATGAAATGTTTAACTGAAAAAAAATAAAATAAAATCCTATGAGTAATAGTTCACAAATTATTTATTTCCTTTGGATGGGCTTTTGCACTGTTTCTTAGGAGAGGATGAACATTCTTCTTCTACCATGCCTCAATCCCCTGCATTTAAAATACAGATGGTTTGTCCTAAGTCCTGTTTTCTGTACATGTGAGTAATAAGTGTAACCTTAAAGGCAAAATCTTATGAACTATTTCTTGACGGGAGATTCCAAAGCAGCATGGGCATTTTATGTAGCTAAAATTATTTTTGAGTCATTTTTGCTAGCGTGTTTTCTTTGTGGTCTTCTCAAGTCAGTATTTATGGTGGTCCAGCTCCACTGTGGAAGTAAAAATAGTGGTACGGATTTGGTATAGACAGTCTCATTGAACTAGATTGGCTTATTTTAAGGTACATCCTCTAACTTAAACTCTCTGGTCAGGTCCAAATCTCTTCATTCAGATTCTAAATGTTAAGTTCAGCTTTTTAAAATCATCATCATAGTTCTGTTGAGCACTATTAAAGAGTGTGCCTGTGGCTTTTGGATGTTATTCATGTAGCATTTGAGTTTTTCACAGCCTTTAAAGCTTTACTCATTTCAGCCATTGAAAGTACCTGTGAGGTAGAGCAGCGCCGTTTCTCTCTTTTACGGACTGGAGGCCAATGGCCCTGGTTCGGTCCCTCCTGTGCGGTACAAGTTACAGGCAAGGGGCTGGCTAAGGACTGGCATTTTCTCAGGATGATCAAGCTGTGGCTTGCTGCAAATCCCATCTGCCTTCTCTGCGTGCAGCGTTCGAGGCCCTTCCTGGAACAAGCTCCTGGGGTGATTTGTCTGCGCGAGGTTGCCGGCACAGGGTCCCTGGAAAGGCAGATGGGACACATGATGGCAGACTTGGACTAGTTGCGTTTGGCAGAGAACAGATCTGTGGAATATGGTAGTCACGCTATGGGTCAGAATTTCTATTTAAATGGCATTCCTTGTGGATTTCCTTGCCCAGTCTAGTATAAATGTCAGTGGTACCGTGCAGCTGTTGGGTTTTCAGACTTGCTAGGTGTGTACTAGAGGCTGCAAAAGGTGTGTTTGTACAAATTATGAAACAAATAAAGGTATTCACTTTTGTCTGCGTGCTTCGGCCCGCCAGTAATATTTTTTTTGCAGGCTGTATAAATAAAGGTCTGATTTTGCTTTATCAGTTGATACTGGGGTGAATTAAGTTAAAACTTGAAAGCCTCAACAATATCCCAGGTAATACAAGTTAATCATGGAGTAAGAGTGATAAAATTTGTCATCTGCTTTAGAAAGAAAGATGTAATATAACCCAAACCTCCTGTCTACTTCCCCTCTGACCCCATTTCTTTTTTTGTCTCTCTCAGAAAACACAAAAAGACATCTCTGGACCCTGTGAGAGCATTAGGAAACTTGAAAAAAAAAATAATCACGTGGCATAAGCACTCACTATGGTCAACATGTTTTAACTATATGAAATTGCAAACTGCTCACACTTTATTATACTAAGTAAAGATCTTCTGCTGCTTTCTTTGAAGATGAAACTTGTCTTGGACTTCACTGGCCATAGGATCAGACTTACTGCAGATCCATGTTGTAGATTAGGTCATTTGCTTATATTTCAGTTACGGCGTTTTTCCAGTTTCTCTTCTACTGCTGTTCTGTTAAAGCAGTGCAGCTGGCTGGAGGGCTGTAGGCATTGAAAGGGCTGGGGCATTAAAAATAGAAGCTTTGGGTCCTTTTTCATAGTCAAACAAATTTTTGTATCCCAAGTGCAGTATTTTCTGATGCCCAAGGAAAAGGACATTGTTTGCTGCACTTTAAAATAACACAAAAGCCATTCCAACTCTCCTTGAAGCCAGTGGCAAAATTCCACTTCCTTTCAATGGGAATCTTCAAAAGACCCATGATGCAGTTTCTGTCAGAGTAGAAGAAAGCTGTGAGTCCATAGTACTATGCTAATGCAAAACGCATACGTTCCCTTTTGGTTTTGGGAATAATCAAAATTCTTTGATTATTTTCTTCAGAGAATATGGAAGTGGTTGGTCACAGAAAACAGCTGCAACAAGGCTTGCTGAGACACCCCTGTTCCTCCAGACGGTTGAAGGGATGGCCTGTAGAACAAGAATTTGCTGTCTGTGGAAAACTATCCTAATGGCTGCATAGGACATTGCAGTCAGGACTCGCTGTTAAAGCATTTGCCCTGCCTGTTCGGCAAAACATCGATGCAAAAGGGGAGCAGCTGTGAACATTAGGAAGAAGCAATCATATCTTGTCTATTCTAGTGACCGCCATGTCTTAAAATAGAAGGATAATGAAACTTAAATTTTGCAGATAGAGGTATATGATCCCTATCAGTTTGGTGCTGTATCATTTGTACGTTTCACAGAGAAACTGCTCTGGTTTTCGAGGAAGAGTCCTATAAACCTATTACTCAGGCACTTTAATGTCATACAGAGAAAGACATGAAGTGTGTGGCTGCATTCCTACCTGCTCCTATTTTGTTTGAGTTTCTATTAGAGCATAGAGAAGGAAGGAGCACCTTCTTTTTCTGGATGTTTCCTTCAGTTTGGAAGATGAAGTCTCAGCTACCATTTGAATCCGTAGTAATCACCAATAAACCTCTAACTAAATATTTGCATTAATGAACTAAAGTATCCTGAATAAATCTTGTGCAGAGCAGAGATTGAAATGTAAAAACTTCAAGGAAGACGTCGCTCCCTTTAAAGTGAGTTTTCCCTTGTGTTTCCCCGCCACAGGATAGCAGAAGTTTGGCTGCCCCAGAGGCTGCTCTTTGGGCACCGTACTGCTCACGGTGTCTGAACAGCCGTGTAAAGGGGAACCCAACGGGGAACCTTCAGCGTTGCTGTGGCTTGTGTGAAGGAAGAGGTGTGTAGATAAGTGTACCTTCCAGATACCCCATTAGCAGCATGGCAGGAAAAAGGAATTTCTCATGTTCTCTCCACGTGAGCTTGTCCTTAAAATTCTCCAGAACAATGAAGCTTCTCTGCAGCTGTGAAGAGCCCTAGGGCTTTGTCAGGCATTCTTACACTTCTCAGCTTATTCTGTTCCACCTTGATAGAGATAAGACTAATTATTAGATCCTCAGCTTTAGAATCCCTACAGTTGGTGCACAGAGTCTTCTTTATCTATCTTTATCTATTTTCCACTCTAGCCTCACAGCTTACTTCAGTGAGATTATGTACTTGGTGCTAATGGCAGAATATGGATACCAGGAACGGACATGGTTTTGAACTCCATGGGATGTTACTGATGTGTAAATCTTCTGATCTCTTCCCTATAGTGGCCGCTCCATCACTTTTCACAATATACTTTGCCTTAGATTGGAAAATAGTGATTTTGGGTGGTCAGCTTCAGGAATCTTCAAAGGGACCCAAAATCTTAAGAAATTGCTCTTAGGGAAGATTGCGTCTTCTAAAATCACATTGCCCCAAGTTTCAAAATTTCAGCTTGCATCAGTATTCATGAGAGATCCAAGCTCAGTGATATTTAATGAAATAATACCTTTATGGAAAGTACTTTACATGCACAGTAGATGCATTTTAGAACCCATTTGAAACGTATGTGTCGATTCTGATATTACTAAAAAGGCAAAACTTAGCAAACGTAAGCATTTGAAACTAGGAACTAACATGTCAGTCTTCTGCTGCTGGAACTGGATTTGAATTAGACCTGTATGTAGCTGTATGGCCTTTGACCACATAACACATCACTCTAGCATCTGCTGTAATCAGTATCTAACGATAAGAAGTCAAGAACTGAAGAATCAGGGGGTAGGGGAAACTTGGACTTGTGACTGTTACAGGCCCATGATAGTGTCTGGTTGGTAGTGCTGCTTATCTGTGATGACCACTGACTTCCATCCAGCCGTTTTTTGAAGGTAGAAGAAACTAAGTATTGTATACAACTACTAATTGTAATTTAGAATATGTATTTTTAAACATGCAGTCACTTGCAGTAGACAGGAGAGTAAGGAGTGTTAAAACTCAGATCATACCGATGGTTATTTTTTAAGATAAACGGGAAGCTTAAATTGAGGCATCATGTCAAGAATAACAGCTGATGTAGGTAAATGGACACAGGCAGTCTAGAAGTGGTTATGATACACCTGCAGTGACCGCAGTCTCAGTCCACGCCACCTCCAGTGAGAGAGTGGTTCAGTCCTGCACCAAGTATGTCTCCTGTGTACTCCGTACCACCAGCTAACAGGATTTGGAAGAAGCAGTGAGGAGGAGAAAGCCTCTTATTTGATGATCAAAATTTTGAGTTTAGGTTTTTGAAAGATGAGGGGAGTTAAGAAAAATACAGAACAAGAACTGAGGTGTAACATTTTGTAACATTTTCGCTCATCTAGATCTATGTGAAGTTACAATATTTGTGTGTGTTGATTTATCTTTGTGTTAATGTCAGTGAACTGGCTCTTTCACAAAGATAGAACAAACATTTTCTTACCAGCCTGGGAGAAGAGGCTTTTCTGGTGTTTATTCTGATTAATTCAAAGATATTTCACAGAGACTTTTACCCACGCAGCGACCAAATTTTCTGCTTGTATGAACTGGCACAGCATCACTCTACTCAATGCAAGCTTATGCCAGGTTATGTGGTAGATGATTTGGCCTCGCTGTACAACAAGTGGTTTGTTTCTCATTCTTCCAATTCCTGACTAACCAATAGAGGGATTGAGTGTAGTTTTGCTGTAAAGTGTATGCTCTGTGAGTAGTCCCAAGCCAGTGAGGTGGGACTTAGGCGTATACCTTCAGGGAGATACTATACTTGAGTTAATATGTTTTCTGGGTCAACTGAAGAAGGGAAGAACGAGAGGTTGGTGAAGAAGACACTAAATCCACCAAAGGGTTGATCACTGTCAACAGTCGTGAGCGCAACTCAGTTCAAAAAGTTCAAAACCACTTGAAGGAAAAGTGCAAATATTTTCCATCCTTTCCTATGAAATGACATTGGTTGTTTACTGTTTCTTGTTTATCTGCTCTGCATGGTATGTCACATTTATCAGTAAAACAGACTGTAGGGGGTAACAGTACTTAAATGTTTTTTTTATGATGTTTTGGCTTTTGCTGTGTTCATTCTGCATTTTCTGATGAAAATCATACTCAGATAGCTTTTTCTTCTGCTGTTACAGCTTATTTGTCTCAGGCTGCCTCTAAAAAGATGAAGTGGTAATCTGGCAAAATGAACTCAAGACACACAAAGAGGAGACATTCGAGACTAATCTGCAAGGAGTTCAGGTATTTGCGCTTTTGTTATGTACACCAGTAATTGGTGCAGGATGTGGGGTACTCTGCAGTTTATGCACTTGAAGGAGTTCTCGTTAACTCATGCAAGGTGGTAATGAAACAACATAAAATAAATGAAAAAGGCACAAGAAGGATTAAAGCTGTTTGGTCATAATGCCACCACACAACTTAAAGACGAAGCTAGTGTTGAAAAAGTAGTGTGTCTGAATTGCTACTCAGAGTTCAACACATATTGATGCTTCTGTATGTTCCATCCCATCTGTTGGCTGAGTCAGATTTACCATCTATTACTACCCAGAGAATTGATGGGCATCTGAGGAACAGTGGAGGAAGCAGATTCTTTTCTGATGTTCACTGGAGCAAAATGAACGGGCTCTCCTCTACTGATGGACTAAGGCACAATAAAACTCCCAGTGACCTCAGGAATTAGATCCTGGGAACTGCGTGAGCCCTGGGTTGGGCCTGCAGTGAGGGTGAAATTCGTTTTGGTTCCCAAAGGTGACAGAAGGTCCTGTGTGCCTCTTGCTAGGGCTCAAGCATTTTAGTGAGATTTAAGTACTGTATATATTGTGTGTGCATTTGAATGGAAACAAGATATTTGCAGTTCTTCCCAGTGCAGAAATAGGACTTAGTAGTTGCAAGGGTAATCTAGAGAAAGGTTGTAAATTTCTAGATTATAGAAAAATAGATTTTTGTTTTACGAGCACATATAGGGAAAAGTAGTGTAGGTCTGTTTAGTCTATGGTATTTGTCTCTGAAGCAAGGAGAACAATTGTGTTCAATTGTTTTTCAAAACAAGGAGCTTTTCAAAGCTTGTAAGCAGGTGATGGCACACGTGCTATAGATGAGCAAACTGATAACTTAATAGCAACAAGTAATTGCATACATTTTTGTATTATGATAGCAGTATAGAGATACTGACTGTACACAGCTAGGTCCCTTTACAGCTGATTAATTCAGTGAAGCAAATGGGATTGCTAACAGGCGTCAAGGTAAGAGTTGTGTTTGCAGAGTGCATCAATACAAAGTGGATTCAGAGAAAACATTTTACTTGTATAGTCATTACAATCTTATATTATCTCATTACAATCATTAAATTGTTACAACTAACATTGCAAACTATTGTTCATAATTAAATATTTAAAAAAAAAAAACCACAAAAGCAGAGGTACCTCCCAAGGGCATATATTTAAGGGTTATGTCACTAATATGTGAAAAATCACTCTTGTTAAATGGTGTACCATATATGATAGCAAAGTCACTCAATATTTTTTTAATTCCTGAACTACACACTGTATCAGCTTCCAGATATTTATTCACATTTGTATTTTATTATGTGTGCATTCCCATGGTTTTGGCAATGTGTTCGTAGACAGTATTGATGTACTTTTTCGGATTTTACTACCAAACGTCTTCTTTGACTTTGTTCAGTTTGCTTCATCTGAGTGAGCCTCACATAACTCATACACAAAATTGGAATTAAATCCCAGAGCAACAGGTTTTTCTACACATAATACAGATGTAACCCATGGGACCAGTGAATGATGGTATAGTATTGGTAGTGCTTTTCATTTCACTATTTTGTCTTCACTGGTGTTTTTTTTTTCTTTTTGTAACATTGGTCCTTCAATGCAAGTATTTGCTAGCAGCAGCATGACAAAATGCAAGTCAGTGGTGCAAACTCTTGGTTTTCTTCCAAGTGATTTTGAACCTTGAGTCATACCACTGGCCTTCAGAAACATCCTCAGTCTCTCTTTGGAGCTACAGTTCTCGCTGTAGGAACAGGAAACTGCTGTCAGAATCTCCTAATGTAGATTTAGGAAAAGTTTCTCTTCGACTTTGAAGAGTGATACTATTTTCCTATAAGAAGATTAATTGCATCTAAATCATGTTAATTTTAAGCCTTTTGAAAATAGGTACGCTCAAGATTAAAAAGTGTTCAACTACTCAGTTATGCAGTTCCTTCAGAAGAGTTAACACTCTTAAGACAGGAGAAGTGAGCCTTATACAAATTTTATTGACAATACATAGGAAGAATAGTGCCTGAGAACATTCTATAACCTGAAATTAAGCACTAATTGTGTGCCCAAAGGTGGTGGTCAAATCAAACATCCCTTATTTTATCTATGAATTACTGACCTTACTTAATGTTCTAAAAACTCACAGTTATGGGGAAAATAGGCTTAACTGTGAATTTCAGGTTGTGATCATTCTAGTACTTCTAATTCCCTCAAAATAAGAAAAATCTAAAAGTTAGATTTTCCTCTTAGAAATTTCAAACTATATATAATTTGAATAACTATGAGTAACAAGCTACTTTAGAAAGGAAGATTTTTTTCCTCCTCTGGGGAAAAAGCTACACTTAATACTCATTGCAAACCTTTCATATTTCTGACACTAGCCCAATACACTATTTTCTAAATAAATTATAATTCTAATATAACAAAGCTACTTACAAGTGTTGTTATATTTGAGGTATGCAGATTTTAATTCATTTTGGTTTTCACAGAAGGAGTACTTCTATTTCACAAATTTTCTGTGATTTTGGGACCTGAAAAACTTGAAATCAGTGTATTTATCACAGTTAGTATTTCTAGAAGATGATGGCATTTAAAAGGAACTTTTCCTAATTGGAAAACTCTGCAAAAGTCTTGGAACCTTAGTCCTTCTCAGTCCAATCCACTCTGCATTGAGTATAGGAAGAATTAGTATCAAAATACTAATAGAGGATATGATACAGGATTATTCCACTTAATTGTGTTAACCACTTTTTCATTCCTGTTTGGTGCATCTTGTAACCAAGGCAATGGTTTCAGAAAGTGCAGGAGTATTGGTTACTTTTTTTGAACACTGAGTGGTGACAGTGATGTCTGGGTGCTGTTAAGTTGATGGTGAGGTTTGGATGCCTATGTTTCAGAATGACAGCTTTGCACCTATTATGCAGCCCAGGCGTGAGCGGCTCCTACTGCAAAATGACTAGCAGTGGTTAGTTGACTGTCAGCTGTAAAATCTAAATGCAAAGAAGACATTGGGGAGGAAGAAAATAAAAAATTAAGACATAATGATGATTTAGTTGACAGCCTTCATGTTGGAAGTTCCTGAACTTGTGATCTAAAAGTATGCTTTCCTTCATAATGTTAAAAATAAAAGATTGATTTTTTTTTTCCTTTTCTCTATTTTTTTTTTCATTCATTGGACCTAAGTAGTATATATTGAACACTAATGTGGGGAGGGAAGAGGTTTTCAAATGTGAATTAAGCCTAGGTTACAATGACTCATAACTGACAACAAAACACCCAAGAAGAGACATGAGACAGGATGAGATGAAATGAGACAAGCCATGAAAGAAGGGGCAGATTTATGAGTTATCAGCCTACAGATGGAATGTGAAGATACATGAGTGGAGAATGAGATCATCACAGGGAAGTATGCTAGGGGAAAAGGAGGGGGTTCACAGGACAGATCCCAGTAGCCTCTTGCGGGTAGTGGGAGGATTGATTTAAGCCGCAGGAAAATCAGTATTAAAAGTGATGCAAAGATGGGTTAGATTCCAAACCTCAGAGGGGTTTGACTTTTCTCTCACTACACTTCAAAAAACAAACGATAAATAGGATGTCCCTGTGCCTCCAACAGTACATGTGGAGACCATGCACCTTGATGGTAATCCCACCTCACTAAAATCGCATAAACACAGTTTAAATTTTGGTAATGCAAGGCAATTTTCAGCATTTTAAGGGAACTGCTGCATTGCTTATAATGAATAAAGACAGGAGGCAGAATTCTTGTCTGCAATCTAAACAATGCAGTAGTTTTCTTAAAACGTTAAAATTTGCCTTTCATTCCTGAAACTGAAAGCATACTTCCAAGTAACTACGTCCTTTGTGCTACACTGCAGCCAAAGCATTTCTTATGAATTATAAGTGGAGGAATTGATTGCCAAGTCTATTTGAATGAAATTTCAGTTGGCACAATTATAATCCATTTCAAGATTCCGCATCTTAAAATTTCTACCTAAGAGACGAACATAAATACTTGGCTGCTCACAAAGTATTAAATGGCACAATCAGATCTGTGAAGTTTCTATGTTACTTTGGTCGTATCCCCCTCCCCTTTTCTAATTTTGTTCTCATATCCTGTAAAGAGCGATTAGGAGGATCTGTTCAGAGCAGTGCACAGAAGTCTGTTATTTAGCTGAATCTGCAGAATCAGTTGGCAGTCTCATGAGAAAGTCTTTTCTGGTGGAATTTCATCTTACATCTGATTCTGATAGGACTAGATAGGAATTGGGAAGAGGCAAAAGAGTGTTTCTCACAGATTCAATCATTTTTGCTCCTTGTCATAGCTAACAGTACTAGGGGACGTCTGTGCTGCTGGTCAGATTGAATTAAATTTCATTGAACTTGGTAACTGATGGATAGAACTTGAGGTAAGCAATAAAGCAGTTTTGATTCTGTTGAATGTCATTAACTTTTTGTTTGAAAGTTAATTTTGAATATAAATATGAACTACATTAAATATTCATGAAACCTCTATTATTCTAAACTGTATCTGGAGCTATTTAGTTTTGGGTGGAACTGAAAAAAATAATAGGGGTTTTTTCCTTAAAACAGGAAAATTAAAAAATACTGAAACAGTTTTGCTTAATTTGAGCTAGTAGGCTGAAACAGGATTTGGTTAAGCCTCAGTCTGTAATATTTTGCATTTTGATTAACTATTGCTGATCGTTCACTTAGCAGCAGTGTGCAAGGAGTAGGAGTTCCCTTTAGGAAGGGCTGGAACATCTGAGCCTAAGAATGAGCGTGTGAGCTTAGTCCCAGGACTCATCCAGCAGAGAGAGGGTGGATTATTCAGCCGCTGGGACTGTCACCTGTCCTCAGCACTGGCCAAAATGGAATGCCTAAGGAAGTCTGTAAGAACAAGGAAATTTTATATCCTATTTCAACCAAGTAACCCCTTGGTGTTCAGCCATCCCAGAGATGTACACAGCCAAGCATAGTGTCTTTCTATCTAATTTTCTGTTTAGTAATCTGCAGTGGATTTATAATGTGTAAATTTGTGCCATCTCCCTCTGAGCCCTGCAAACTCCAAGCATCCCTGTTACTCTGTAGCAAGGAGTCCCACAGGTTAACACGTGTTAGGAAGAGCCACTGCCTTATTGTTTGTTTTGAAACTACCTCCCGCTATTTCAAGATGGAAGGATGCTTTGTGGAATCTGACAGCAAAACTAGAAAAGGATTATTGAGATTATATTTTGAAATGTGATTCATTTTTAGAAGTTAGAATGGTATGCTAGATAGAAAACAGTTAAGTAATCCCAGACAGCGTAGCCTGTTAGTGAGATAACTACTAACCTAAAAGGTCTGTAGATCAAGAGAAATTATGTCTTAGCAGCCATATCAATTATAAGTATGGCCATATTTGGTAACAGCAGAAAAACTTATGATAGGTTCCAGTTAAAGGAAGCGTTTAGGCGTATGTTTAACTCCAGTGCCATGTTTCAGACAAAGTATATGCTAGGGTACTTTACTGGCTCTGGGTGTTACTCTTGCGGTACCTCTATATTTCTAAAATTTAATGCTACTGGAACATGTTTTGTTTGGGATTTTTTAAAAATATTTGTTTGATAAACACCATATGCTTTTGACTTTGCTGTCATTTGATGTGTGATGGATATCCTTCATTTTGTGTAGAGCACTGATCCTAATTGGGATCTGTTCAGTGATTTTCAGCCTTCCAGTGCGAATGGTAGAGAGAAGTGGAAAGAGTAGAGGAAAGGTGCAGGAGGAACCCTGCCATTTAAAGAAGACAGGAAGAAACAAATCATCAGTCTGTTACATATTGAGGCACAAGATCCCCTTAGAATGGGCTATTAAATACTTAAATACTACTTAAATAGACAAAGGACATCAGTAAGAGTTAAATTGACAAATTTTCCATCTTCTAAGAGTTTGATGGTACTTATTCTTTCCTGGTAGAACAAGTGTTTTATAAACACACCTGTGGTTAATGAATTAGGGCATTGCCAGAAGTCAGAAGGTGTGCTTAAGGTTAAACTGTTCTTAAGCTCTTTCGTTCATAACAGAGAACATATATAAGGTTCTACAGGTCCCATGTAGCCCCTGCCCATCACCGAACCCTCACGTTGTGGGATGAAAAGAGTGAGCAGATTTATCTGTCCTTCAGAATGGGCACAGCGCAGAGTTGGAAATGAGGAAGTTGTAACTGCCTGAGCTGCTCTTTGTCCTCAGACGTGGTCACTCTTTTGTAGCATCTTCTGTTAAATAAAAAGAAGAGCTTTTTGCTGTGTTTGTAAAACATCTTAAGAGCTTCAGATGGAAAGCAACAGAAAGAGCAAAGTATTAAAATTACTATTTACTTACCAAGTTTTGCAGACTGCTAAGGTTATTCCTGCAAAACCAAACAACCAGCCAAACAAACATAGGAAATCATGATATTGACAGACTGATTTTAACTGAATTACCATAAATTCTTGCTGCCTGTGGGAGTTTTTCCTTACTAGATTTCACTTTGAGAAGGTTTCTTAATGCAAACAGACTTTGCACGTTTCAGTCCACTGAAATTGGGCTGTCTTAAATGTAAAATCTTCTTTTTGGCAAATCACTATAGTAAATATAATGTATGACATTATATTACATAAGAGTGGTATTCTTAAATGAGTCTTATAGTAGAGTTACAGGTTAAAATTCAAGACAAGCTGTGTATAGAACAGTACTTGATCATGTATATCCTAAATTCCTTTTAGGCAAAGATAAAGCTTGGGAGAAGAAAAATACCTTTTGTTTTGTTTTCATATGACATCCTGGGGCATTGAAAGAGTAGGGCCAGAATGTAAAAAATTGTGAAGTCATATTTAGACAGCAGAACAAAAGGCTGAACTTCCATAAATGCTGACCTCTATAGGCCCTGAGCTATTCCAAGTATCTGATCAGAAGAGTTGAAGCAGGAACTAGTCGATGCTGAGCTTGCTTGAAAATATGACATCGGTGCTGGGCTTTTAGCACTGGAAAGTAGAGAAGCCATTTTTTAAATCTCTTTCAGTGCAGGAAATAAACCTGGATGCTTAAGTTTAATCCAGTGTTTTGAACAAAACAAGTTTCTGGGTTTTGGTAAGTTTTTTTAAGAGGCGAACAGTAAAGGGGAAGGAAACAAAAAGAATAAAAGGCCATCCTAACAATGGAGAGGCTTAAAGACAACAGGAGAGAAGGTGTAAGAAAATGCCATGAGCAATATGTTGCTGGCAGTGAAAGATGGAACTCATCAAAAGAAATGTCAAGAATAGCTTGAGATGCCAGAAGAACTAAAAAATGGGATTATTTCCACCGTGTGTTCCTGTTGAGCAGAAATCGGAAGGAAACGGTGAGGATCAGTACATTGGGAAAATGGTACTGCCCATCAGTACATCATAAAAGGACACCATAAAGCCCAGCTTTATGAGATTGGTGGGGGCTGGCAATGACCAGTTTCGTTGTATTAGGAAGATCACTAATAGTTGTATTTTTCAGATAAGGCAGGAAATCAGGTTATTTCTAAATTGAATTGGCTGAATACTGTTTATAAACAAAATAAATGCAGCCTAAGCAAAAAATCTCAAATATACACTTCTAAAATCAGGGACTTTATGCATCGTCCAGAGGGCATATATGTCTCATGTATACTCGAGGTTCGTACCCATACAATAGAAGTATCCTAACACAGAATACTTAAGTAATTCTGTCTGTTCATTTTTTTTTTCTTGAAGCTGTTTGCTGCATTTCAGACAGGTTAAAATGGAGTGTTTTCCTCACTCTTGAGACTGACATTCAGCTTTCCTATTATGTCTTATTAAAGGCTCTGTCAAGTTTGAAAATCAGTAATGTTAAAATAAAAACAGTGTCTAGAGAGAGAGGCACAGCATGTTTTAGTTTTCCAGGATTTTAATAAGTGAAGAGTGGGAGGGAAGGCAGGGCTCACTACAGGACTGAAGGCTACCTTAGTCTCTTCTTTAACTGAAAAAGGGGAAAAGGTGTTTATTTTTTAGATAACAGCATGTATACGTATGTACTCAAAACACTGATTGATTTGCTGATATTATTTACAGACACGGTATGCATTTCAAGTCCTTGAACAACAATTTGCAGCAATTCTGTTTTCCTTTGTGGAGATAATTAAGGCACAGAACAGCTGTCTGGCAAACATTAGCGCTCTACTACCTGGTCCCAGGAGAGCAGAAGCAAGGCAGGAGTGATTTGACCAAGCGACTGCAGTTACTGGATGGCAGAACTGGGGTGAGAATCCAATCTTACCGACCCTTTTATCATAAAGGGATGCATGTTAAGGCTGAGAGGGGTGGACTCATGGTGGTTATACTTACAACACCTCCTACAGTGTGCTTTGCAAATGCAGAAGAGAAAGTAATTTTATGTGTAGAGAAAAAAGATAAAGCTGTGCTGAGCACTCTACAAACACAGAATAAGAGGAATCCTCATCTTGGCACTGCTCACTTTAACTGTCTAAAGGAGGTGGAAGTCTCCTGTAAATTCCTTTTAAATCATAGACCAAGGTAATCTCTGTTGCAGCTGAGAAAGATTTAAGCATGTATCTTGATTTTCCTCTTGAATCAAGACCATATATTAGTTAAAGAGGACACCTTTCAGTTATAGGTGTACTTTAATACCATTCCTCAAAATGTGACATACATTGAGTTATTTCACAGAATAACAAAATCATTTAGGTTAGAAATACAAGCTTTCTAAAACCTCATATGGTTTGTACAATATCCTCCTTCTCTATAAATAAATAATATATGACCTTTATACTCTACAAGCCCAGTAAAGACCCTGGCAGGACATCACACAACCTCTTAATATAACTTCCCAGCTATTTGTGGAACTCTGCCTCCCTGTCACTGAGAAACAGAGTTGGAGGTGACAGTTCAGATTTTGCATCCTCCTTCCGGAGGCCATTTCAATCATGCAGCCAGTTATGTCTCTTACTGTGCATTTATAACTTAAGGAATCATTTGCAGTTGAAAATAGTCCTGGGCACAGCAAAGATGGACATTGCATGCACGCAAAGGTACAGCTCTGTTATGCTTTAAGGTACTGAAATTAAATTTATGTTTACTGGGTTTCTGTTTCAGTGAAAATGATAAAAATAATAAATGTGATTATGTAGAGTACAGTAAAGATGCAGTTTAGAATGTTAAAATATTTATGTGAATTCTCAAATACCATCCTAAGTAGGTGTTATGTTAAAGTTGCATATTAGAACAAAGTATGCATTTCCCCTCCCTACTTAATGTCAGATACTTCATTTCGATTATTGAAAATATTTTTCAGTGATTTTTCAGTTTGCTGATTTTTCTCTGCTTAGGTAAATAAACTTGCAAGTTTAATGAATTTAAACTTAAAACCTTTGATACTTAAACTTCTTTCTGCTTTGATAATTAAAATGAAAAAACTAAAATAAAACTGTGTAAAATGCAGGCATGCCGTTTTCACATAGCCGTACTGTTTTCAGATGTCCATCCACGTTTCATTGCTCTGAATTGAACATATTAATATTGGAAGAAAATATGCATCCAACAGTAGGAAGGCTTTCTCAAGTCTGTTTGTTGGGTGTCAGGGCTCAGCAAGCCGTTCAGCCTGGGAGTACGATGTGAGCAAACCTGAGCATCCTGTCGCATGTGCCAGTGGATTAGCTTTTGTGTAAAGGAGCGGTTTTCAGACTTCTAAAGTTTGTGACTGCCAAATTCAAAAAGAAGAGTGGATATGTAGATCCTCTTAAGTCTTTAGAAAGATTGGGTTTCTGTCGAGCACGTATGAACTTGCTGTCTGAGCCACCTGCCATCGAGTTCATTTCTGCGTCCCCCTTGGGCCAGCCAGCTCAGGCTGCGAGCTGCAGATCTTCTGCCAGCCAGCTTGTCACAGAGTTCTGATAATCCACAGCCTTTGAGAGAGAGGCAAGGAGCATTTGGTTTTCTAGGCTCGGACATACAGACCAGCGTGTAGGCCACCACGGTGAGCTTTCCTGGGTGATGGAAGTGGAAACTGGATTTGGGTGACAGATGAACTTATTGCAAGGATGCGTGTTTTTCTCTTAACTAGAGTTCAGTGGTTTTTTGGTGACCGGTCAGCGTAGGCTTCTCTGGGTTACAGAGAACCACTCACGTGCATAAGTTTAGTCATATGCCCGATCTTCTCGGGTCATTCCCAAAATGTGTCAGTGGTGAAAGGTACAAAGGGCATTGAATTTGTCACATGTATTCTACTTTTTCAGGGCAGAAGTACAATTTAGAAGTAGAGATGAGAATACAAGTTCTTTTTGCACTGCGCTACTCCAGAGACGCTGAAATAATACGTTATTTTGAGCACATGTGGTAAAGCAACCACTCGAATTCAATGTAGACTCTGGGAAATGGATTTTAGACAGAATTTGTGTATTTTAAGGTTATACCTGCATTAGTGGTACATCATTTAGTTTACACACTTCATCTACATCCTTGGAGCTAGGTATCAGTGTGTTACTGTCTAATAAGTGTCTAATTTAAGGATATTTTTATCAACGATTAGACAAAACTGAAATTAAAGACTTCCTCTTAGACTTCACAGTCTTCCATTGTTTTGCTGTTGAATTAATTAATGCTCAGTGCAAAACTGCAACTGAAAACTTAGATGCCATTGAAAGGGAAACTCAAATATGTTTTATGGATAGTTTGTTTTTCTTGCTTTCTTGTGGTGATACAAACACTGTATTTCGGAGAGAGTAAGATAAAGTTCTATGGGCAAGTCTCCGAACCAGGACAGACTGGGTTTAGTCACCAGTCTTCATGCAAATTTGCTTCTCTTGACTTTACTCATTCCCTGCTGCTGGAGCTAAAAATGGTTTGCAGCGTTTTGGAGCCCCAGAGCTTGCGACCCCAGTTATGTGGGTATATTCTGTGAGAACTAATAGTGGTGGTGGAATTCAGAGTTGATAAATGCTACTATTATTTTACGATTATATATTAAATGTTACCTGTATTACCCTCTCAGGACAACACACTGCATTTCCAGGTAAGAAACACATAACATGACATTAAGAAAATGAGAACATATTTAAATAGAATGTCTCCAGTATACTCTAGGGAGAGATTAAACTGGAATTCAGCTGAAGTCTTTTGTAGGTACGTGCGCTAGTGAAGAATTAATGGAATGGCAGAGCTAAAAGGATATGCTTAGCTTGCCGGTTTTGCCCCAGCTGGTAAAATTTCATGTATAATTTCTAATACAGTGTTGTTTGAATGTTGTTCCCTGTTTTGGTTTGCTTTTAGTTTCTTTGAGAAAATAATTCCAAGGCTTCTTTTCTTTTCCTGCTGTTATTGGACAAGATTTCTTCCAGCAAAATCTAACTGATTGACTTATGATAGGAAAAAGTGCTGTGAAATACAGTATATAAATAAACAAAACCACAAAGGCTCTTTATGTGTTTGTTCCCCACTAACTTCTTTCTGTGATGATAATCTCAGTGATTATTTATAACTGTATGAAAATAGTGTCTATCTGCACGAATACCAAGAAGAGACACCTGATTTAGTTGTGCATATGAAGAAAGGGAACTACATAAAATATTTTTCATTCCTCTTGTTATTTCTTGATTGAAATCCATTGAGCGTTGTTATTCTTTTGCTGGTAATGCACAGACAAAAGAGCAGACTGTCACCAAAGACAATTCCTCAATTCATATTTCAGAGGATAAAACCATAGAACATATTTTATGGATATGTATGTGCATAGATAAATGTATGTAAGTTATAATGGATAGCAATATAGTAAAGCTCTGGATCAAGTGAAGCGGAAAGAAATCGCTAGTGGCATTGCAATACATAGATTGTGGTTACAGTTAGAGAAAACCTGTTTAATCTGTGAAATTAACACTTGCTGTTTGTAGGCATGCAAAATACGGTGTAAGCACTGGCACTGCCTTTTCTAGGGGAGGCAAGATGTTGTGGCACTTAATGTGCTGTAGTCACATATGGCATGTGAAGGAGATAACCAGAACATAGCTGGCTTTGGAAGTTTGGAGCAAAGGCAAGGCATTTTATGTGCAAAGGATTGGGCTCAGATTGGATTCTCAGTACTGGCCACACAGAACTTTAATTTTCTTACAGAAGCAAAGCAGTTTGAGGAGATAGGTTAGATGGTAGAAGCTGAGTATTTGTTTTCTTTTTAATTTATTATTTAGAATTTAGAAAGTTGTTATTATTTGTTTTATTCTAGATTATATTTTTAAAATATTATTTTAAATAATTGAATAATGTTTGCAGTGCAGATATACACAAATACATATATATCCATTGTAGAAAAAAATCCGTAAGAAAAGAAAATAGATGGGGTTTTGATCTGTTCAATTTGACATTGTATTTGTATGAAGACAGTCTATTCTTGGGAACCTAATTTGTACTGATGATTATAAAAATAATTTTGGGGAGGGAAAGAATGTATCTGAAGCAGTTTCTGGAAAATGTCATTAGCAAGACTAAATACTACTCCTCCCTTGAAAATGAAATCACAGTAAAGCACCCTGCGGAGAGTTTTGCTTTTTGTAGCCAAACCGTAACTGTGCACAGGCAACTGTCAGAGTCCAGGCGAGGAATATACTAATCTCTCTCTGCATGGGGGCACGCCTAGTTAGGCACATGCACATGTTTGTGTGATTCTTTAATTCACTTGTGCGTTTTCGGTGCAGTGCTTTGAGGAATAACAAGTGTTGGGCCTATTCAGTACCTGTGGCAGCAGGTGCTTAATGAAAACCGTATCATGAGTTTTACTTTAGAACTCAGCTTACTGGTTTATTCCCTTTGACTTGAAGGACACAATCAGGCTAATTGTGAATGGCTTTAATATATTTTAATCTGTAACAATTCTTTTTTCTGATGAATAATTATTACAGCAGCTGGTTTTTGGAGTACTTTATTAATAATACTTTATTTCTTTAGAAATGCAGAAATCTGAGAAACAGAAATGAGAGAAGTTATATTTTGTTGCTGTAGTGTTATTTAAAACTTTTCCTTCAAGGTAGCAAGCCCCATCAAAACTCCTTTCTAATGAGCCATACTTTGGGAAAGGTGAAAGAATACATGAATAATACAGCAACTACAGCTAGCTGATGATATGTTAAAAAGCTGCACTTCCTTACCAAAATGCTAGGCACATCATTACTTGGAATTAGTAAGTTGTGAAGTTTTAAATGCAGTAAAACACAAATTGGATTCCATCATGGGTGTATTTTCCTTCTTAATTAAAAGATATTTGGCTAGTGACATTTACAGGCTCTTTCGCTGTTGGATATGCTGCTGCTTGTATCAGCAGTAGATTTTTGCACAGCTCTCAGGCAGGAAGAATGAGGAAACACATTTCAGCGTAACATTCTGAAGAGGCATAAAGTGAGAGTTCAGGCACTGAAAAGAATGGTATCATGTCCTGGATATAGCTTAATCTGTACAAAAGATGGTTAGAATTTTTCAGGGTAGATTTTGGCACTAGGCCTTCCTTAAAGTGAGGTCTGTGGAGGGCTTTGTCCTAACAAGTTTACAGACCTGAGGGTAACGGAAAAGACCCTGATTATAATGTGCCCTACTTAATAAGCATGGTTCTAATTTCCTGAAGCTAAAACTACCTTCTCAACAACTTTCTAACAGAGAAAGATTGGTGTATTTTTGTCTTTGTTACCAGAATGCTTGGAGTGATGGGGGTTCATTGTTCCATTATCAACTCATATGGACTCTTTCTTGATTTTGATAAAACTAGTGATGATTATTAATGTATCAAATCAAGGCCATGGAGCTTAATTAAATTGATGCTTTGGGTTGCTGCGTTGCATGCTCATGAGATTCAGCTGAAGCTTTTTGCTTATTAAAGTAGGGTGAAAGTGCATGAGCCATGCTGTTCATAAATACAAATGTGGCATTCTTTCATAAGGGAGAGTTTTTGAAATGGTCGCAGTGCAAATCTGAGACTCAGAAATAGCAAATTTTCCAGTTTGTTTAAGCATTGGTCATATTTTGAACAGCATGCCACTGAAAACAGACCTAACAAGAAAAAATTAAGTGGCCTTTAGACTTACAATAAATGTTATCGGTAAGAAGCTTTTGTAGATGAGACCTTATTTTACAATTGATTTCACCCAGATCCATCTTATATGGAATCATTTGGTACTGGCTTCTGAAGGGTTGCAGTGTTGTCTTGGACAGTTCAGTGGGATTTTCAGATATGTCAGTACTGAAGTTTGGCAGTGCTTGTGTTCCTTGTGGCATGGAGAGTAAAAGTAATTCTGAAGCAAAATCCTTTTCTTTATTTCAGATTCACTGATAACATGCAAACCAGAGTCTTCTTACTGCTGTCTGTTCCAGATACGATGTCAAAGCAAACAAAGGAGACTTAGAAGTAATGTGACTCAAATACAAGCGTTTCGGTAAGTCACCTAATGTGCTCTTCCACTTGAAGAAAGTGGAAGTGATGAAAGTGATCTTCCACTTGAACAGATCTTTTTTCTGCTCCTTTGTAGTTAAAGTATGCTTTTAAAAAACATTACTAAAAACACAGTAGACTGTTCACATTTTGAAAAATGTTTATTCTTTCAGAAGTCTAGCAAATCAAAACCAGTAGCTACTTTCAACGTGTGCTTAGTTAGAACATCCTGCCACAGCCCCAACTTTTGGAAAACTTTGCAGTCCCTCAGCATTACATTCTAGTTTCGGTCAAGAGTAACACAGTGCTCTTCCTATTTATGCAGCTTCTACATTCTTTCAGAATTAATTATTCACATATTTCAGTTAGAACGTCTTTCTTGGTAAGCCTACGTTCCCTCAGCATGTCAGAAGGAATATTCTCATATTCAGACTATTGAATAACATCATCTGCTTGCAGAGTTTCTCATTGCCTTCCAAAATCTTTATTGATGAATTTGAATAAAACAAGTCCCAAAACACACACCTAATTCTTGTGCATTCACGATCTAAATATACTTTACAGGCTTTTAATCTTCCTCCTGAACTCTTAAAAGCTTTTTTTTTTAATGTGGTAACCATATGGCTTTAGTACCATTAGTTCGGATATTTACTGATACTTTCACTCTAGCATGCATAGTTCTTTTATACCTCAAGGACTGTTTAGCTGTGTTAATATAGCTAACGATACTGCTTGACTTTATTAAAGCCTACTAATGTGTTTAAATGGGATTGAGAAGTCACACAGTTTCCCTTCACAGTCAGTTCTGTATTTTTACATGCTCACATTAATGTATATTACAGAATATCTATGCATATGATTAAAAGAAAAAGTTGTGTAGCTTTATTGTGTCACTGGAAAGTAGGGTCCAGGTACGTACCCTACTCAGGTCAGCCTGCATATGAACAAATAGTTATCACCTAAAGATAAATTTCATATGCATTATACATCTACAAGACAATTTCTGAAGGGAAAAGTATATTATGTTGTCATGGGCTCCTGTCCCATTTTTATTAATGTCCTAAATTTGGGACTCCTAGCTGAAACAGAAGTTACTTACTATAATGCCTGGGCATGAGTGAGAGCGCTCCCTTTCTGAAGCAAAGAAACACCGGCTAAGAATAATTTGGTTAAATTCTTCCTTGCTTTTCCACTCTGAAGAACTCTTGTATCTCCCCCTGCCCCTTTTTTTCCCCAGAGTTCCTAACAGTCTGCTGTTTCAATAACTGCTGCACTCTCTTGCTGTTCTTTATCCCAGTTGGGCCCAAGTAACAAGTAGAAACTAGCGTCTTTCCCTTAATCATTATATCTTACCGCTGACATCTTTGTAAGTAAGGAGCAGATTATGTCTTGTGTTGTACCACTGTTAAATTACGGGAATGTCTTCCTTCACTTTCTAGCCTTCTTGATGTCGTTCTAGTCACATTGTTTCCTAATCAATTCTAGTTGACATTGCACGTCCTCTGGAATGGCGTACATATGCTGTTCCCTGCCTTTACATGCTTTATCTGTTTAATTGGAGCCATGGAAGACATCTTGTGCACCTCAAAATAATGCTTCACGGCACTACAGTTGGAGGAACATACCTGACATCTACCGTAGTCTGGGATATGACAAAAAGATCAGAAGCTAGCTAAAAGGAGGGGTTCCCAAAGTCTGGGTGTTTCTCATGGTACACACATGAGAAAAAGACATCTGAAAAACGCATGCAATTGTATTTCTCTTCTGCAATTGCAGAGCCTGGGACAAAATTTGAAACAGCTGTAACCCCTGCCTCAGAGAGGTACAATACAGCTGTATTTCTACAGGGATGCTATCCCAGGAAAATAAATCGGGCAACTCCTGATCTAAGGTATTAGTATTATATTATCATTATGTTCTTCTAACACCCACACATGAGCACTTACATTACCAGTGCATCAAAAAAGGTCATAGTTGCTTAAATAAATAACACCGCTATTTTGCAAATGAGCAATTAAGTTACGAAAGAAGCCTCTTTTCATATAGCTGCTGGCTTTGATCCTTCTTTGCATTATTTAACACCAAAGACTCTGGAGTGAGTTCCTTTTGTCTGCTATGGAGCATAGCTTTGCTAGGATAACATCTCAAGTGGCCTCCTCAAGCAGGGAGAGAGTGGACCACAGGCTGATAGCAGTAGTTTCTGCACGTCCCTGTGGTGGAATTGCCTGGGTTGTCTTTGCAGCCTCCTGACCTTTCCCCCACCATTCCTTCGCAATGATTTCGTCTGGTTCCTGGTACAGAAGTCCATGGTCTCAGCACAATACGTGCCCTCTGCAGCAGTTGATTTCTGTCTCAAGTGCTTTTTCCAAGGCTCTCAAAACATTTTCTGCCTTCCCCGCACCTCCTCATTTCTATCTCCAAGTCAGAACACTGCCTGCACAAAATGTTTGGCTTGACGTAGGTGCCATTCCATAAGCCACCACAGACAGGAGAGCGGTAGGCCCAGCCTCTGAAGCTGGAAAAGCCAATTGACAAGTGGCAATGTCCCTTTATATTGCAGCTTATCAAAAGGGATTCCAGGAGGGAAAAAGTTAAAAAGGAATTCCTGTGAAATTCAGAATTACATTCATTTTTGAGAAAAACATGAGTTAATGTTTACTGTAAAGTTCTTTTTTGACTACACGCTGAACAAGGAAGGAAACAAAACATTTTGAGTTCTCTCTGTAAGGCAGCTACTTTCTCTGTGCCTTTTTCTTTCCTCTGTTTAATTCCAAATACCCTAGAGACTCAGTTTCCTCCCTTAGCAGGGACTGTGACCTTAAAAATAGCCAGCTCCAAAATAAACACAGAAAAAAACCACTTCAATTGTTTCAAATACGTGGTAAGTAACCAAAACTGCATCCATGCTAAAGCTGAAATTCATAATCTTTTGGAGCTGCAACTGGGACTTTTGTTTCTCTGAGAATTAGCATTCATTATTTTGTGTTCATGCTGCATGCCTGCCTCTCTCTCCTAAGAAGTTTGTTAAAACTTAGGATGCCATTTGTAAGTAATTTGTCACTATTTGTACCACTCTTGCAAAATTTTTAGAGGGGACACTATCACTTTGGATGAGGACCAGTCGGGGCACCAAACACCTAAGGAAGTGGTGATCTCAGGCTGTTTTCATGGCGTTCTCCTAATGGGCTCTTTTTCTGCTTCTAGATATCACACCTGTCTGGGGCCAGCTGGAAGAATTGACAATTTATTAAACAGAAAGCTTTTTCTGTCTCTTTTGCTTCTAGTTTTAAGACTCCTTTCTCTGATTCAGCTGGATGAAGGAGGACGGGGTCCAGCCTAGACCTCCCCTCTGCATTGAGGCCATGCTATAACCCCATACATAGGCTGTCTCATTGCCACCACTGCCACTGCTGCCTTCACTTCTGTCCACAGCTGGACCAGAGTTTGCAGTTTCTACAAAAGCTTTTTCCAGAAAAAGGACTTACCATCAAACAGATTTTATGGGGACGGGAACCAAGCCTCAACCTATTCCATTAACAGAAGGCTTGTGTCCATATGTTAAAGCAGTTGTTAACAGCTGCACTCAACATTTCATTGAGGAGCCCTTGGTCATATATAACCAATATAAGGGCAGAAGGACAGGAGAAAGGACATGCAAGTCTGCAAAATAAATCCCCTCTGGCAAGCAAGTATTGCAGAGGAATATTTTCAGAGTCTGGCCAATGCCCTTGTATGGAGAAGTCAGTCAGGTCTTACAAACACCTCTCACTGGGCAGATGTGTCTTCTGACCTTGCTTAGGAAGGTTTAAAACTGGTAGAGATTCAGGAATAACAGTCCATTGGGCCTTCAAACGCATTTCAAACAACTCTTCTTCTGCAAGTAGTGCCTGCCCAGACTGTCACAAAATGCAGGTATTCCCTCTGCCTTTCAAGGGCTGAGTTCATGTTGCAGGGGGGAATTTTCTACCGCTTTTCTACCGCACATGAATATGCCAGCTATATCTGTGTGGTATAGCAAATATCTAGGCACTTGACTATTTTTCTCGGAATATAAACTAAAATCCTTCATTTATATAGAAAAATATGTTCCAGTGTTTTGAAGTCTCAGGATAGGACTACGAAACTTTTTTGATTAACACAGACAGCTTGGTCTTTAGGTGTAGGGGAAAGAGGAACAGCTAGAAAATGAGCAGGGGAAAACAGCAAAGGAACATTTTGTGTACTTTCCCATCTAAGATATTGCAGGGTTTAGGCAGGTTTTTTTAATCCATCGTGTTAGCCTAATCCACAGGGAACTCATGTTGAAATTAAATATACCAAAGCATTTATGATTTACAAAGAGGGAAAACATAAAAGCCTTAAAAAATATCTTGTGTTTGATCTATTTGTCGCTATGAAAATATTGACAAAAGGCAAAAGAATGGCCTTCATTTAGCTTATTATTGTTGGCTTGCTTTAATGCTTTCTTATTAAGGGTAAACTCCCATTAAGATGTGAGATTAACTCTTTCACAGTTGTGAAGGAATAAAAGATGGAAACTTTTAATGTAAAACTCCTGTAAACAATGACTCTAAACTAGATAATCTGTGATTCCTACTCAGAAGTATGTAATGTGGCAGAGGGAAGCTTTTAAAAGTAAAAAACATATATGGAATAGTCTGTGAGTCTGTGCAGAATTTATGCTTCAAAATATCTTTAAAAAGCAGCCTCCCATGTAAGATCAGAAACATGGTGTTAATTACACAGTTCTAGAAGTATTTCAGAAACTAAATACTTTAGGGGGGGGGGAAGCATAAAAATCTTATAAACTCTAAGTGTGCATGTGTAAAATAAGGAGATCTCTTCACTGAGGTGTTAACTACAGACCCAACTCAAGTGTTACTGGGACCTTAACTTCATTCACCCACAAAAACCTCTAGTTTTGTGGAGTGGTATTTTTCACTTGAGTCAGCTAGTCCTTTGGGAGCCTGTTTTGAAGAACAAGTGCTACCAATGTTTAAATTGGTAATGCAATAGAGAAGTGGCAAGAGACTTCAAACTTGAGTTAATACAGTGCATCAGCTGCTAATCCAGTCATGCTGTGCTGCTAATCAAATCATCCTGGTAGTCCAAGTGCTGTTTTTCAGTGTAGTAACAGTCACATGAGTAAGAACTAGGTTGAAGCCCATGCCAGAACTGCATCTTATCAGGGCATGCCCAAACCAGCTTCTGGCTGGCTGGTCTGGGTCCCAGGCACTGTCTGGATGTGGCAGTACAAGAGATCAGCTTCTAAGGCAGATAAGCGAGTCCCTTGTGAACACTGTGCTGCAGTGGCTATGCTGCCGCTAATACTACCTGCACTCATTAGTTAGAAGCCCACTTATATAGCTGAAAACTCATTAAGGTTGGCAGAAGAATGATTACCTAGCTCCGGGTTAGTAATGTGAAGCCTAATGTTGCAGAGGAGGCAAACCTGAAGTTTGAGATGTCTGTTGTTGCTTTACAGAGAGACAGATTTTGCTGTTGCCAGCTCAGAATTCCTAAAAGAAATTGCTAATTTGAACTATTTATTCCATTAAAATCCCACTGAATTAGCATTAATAATCAAACTAACTGTATTGTTATCAATGTAGTATCTGCGGAAGCCTGTTGGCCTGAATGTTGTATGAACAGGAATGTCTGTCGGGATATTTAATTTCATCTCCCTTGACAATGTGTGATTGTTCTCTTTTGTACATTTTCTGTTAACTATTAGCAGTCTGGATAACTTTGTGGAATAGGTACAAGTCACTCCAGGCCAGCACAAAGCACACAGAAGTCCCTATCTGAAGAAAGCCAACATGCAAGGAGAATTTAAAGAGTTAGCATTTCACTCCAGTAAACCAAGATGTTCACATTTTCCTTCCCAGAATTTCCTACCAGACTCTGGTTACTTGTGCTGACCAATACACCTCCATGTCTCTATAATTAAGAGTAAACTTTAGGATTGCTACTTACACTACAAGGACCTGATCCTGCAAAGACAAGATCCTGCAAAGATCCTTTGGGCCATCTCCGTAGCCTTGATTGAAGACCATTGGCTCAGATGTACAGGGTCTGCTCTCCCTTGACACTTCACAAGCCTTTCATCACTATCTCACATCAGATTTTAACTGGTCTCAGTAGGTATATAGCTCTTGGCATTTAAGACCGTATCCTCACAATACTTGCATTGTGTTATGCTTATTTTATTGGAGTTTAGTTAAGAGGCACGGGTTTTGATTGGTTTGCCATGGGGACACAGAAGGAAATTATGGATGTAGGAGGTATCAGTAATAAAGCTTATAATAAGCAGTAAGCTTGTGCGTGAAGTTGTGGACCAGAAATACCATTTCCGTGCAAAATTCACTCGGTGTCCAGGCTTCTCCCTTTTTTTTAACTTAGCTTATTTTTGTGTTGTATTATTTTATATCATTGGAGTTCTGGGGTGGATTTCTTTGTGCCAGGAACCTGCAATATTTAAAATATAGGGGGACATTGCTTTATTAAAACAATTCTTTTAGTTGTCACGGCAACTGGTCTTACATAAATGATGAAGAGGAGTGTATGTAAAGAGATACGTTAGCTCATCGTGGTAAATCCCATACTATTTAAACTAACAAGAAAGCACTCTGGGGTTTGTTGTTGCTGTAGTTCATTTTATTCCAGATGATTTTTACAACTTTAGGTTCACAATCTACAACTTTAGGTTACAACTGCAGGTTCACAATCAAAATCCACAGCACTTGTAGGCTCACAGCTGTGTCAATTTGACTCTCTCTTATGTATATAAGTTTCCCCGTTAGGAAATAGATTTGTCAAAAATGAACACAGAACTATATAATAAAAAGTCAGATGTGGTACTTTGTGATTCTCAACAAAGTATTTTTCTGCTCTTCTTTTCCAAAACTTCACTCAGTCTGATAGGCAGAAACTACAACATTAGGGAGAATGCTGCAGTGACCCTGAGGTTATCTGATTAACCATTTAATACAAATCATTAATTTTCTTACAGCTTTGCTGTGTTAAAGGATAATTGGAAACTTCGGGGAGGAAGGCAGGGGTGTATATTGTTATAGTATCAGCATATATCATTTCCAGCACTTACAAGAGGTTAAGGAATAGTTCACTAAAGAAGTGGAACCCCAAAGACAAAAACTGTGCTGATAAAATCTAGGATTTTTTCTCTTTCTCTAGTGATTTAACAGTAGAATCAAAATTAAACAATACTAATATTTCTTTACTGCTTAAAAAGTTTGCTACACTTAAGAAAAAAGTGTGTCAAAGAAATGTAACATAATTAACATGCTAATTCTTTTTATCCCCATTATATAATTTTCAGTATGATTTCTAAACCTTTCTCCCAGTTTTTGCCAGTTGTTTTTTAATCTTTGTTCTCATCTGTCTGTAGTCATCTCACTTTTCCTTTCCTATTTTACCTTCCCCTTTTTTTTGCTTACAGATCTTTCTTTTCCTGCATGCCTAAATTAATTTTCACTTTTTCCCTTACAACTGTATGCACTGTATGTAGAGTCTCCTGTTTGCAGTGCTATTAGAAGAAGCCCTTTCAAAATATAAAATATTACAAATTCCCTACAGGATGCGATTAGTCCTATTCTAACATACAGCAAACCAAAGCTGGTAAGTTATATATATGGCTGTAGACCACTGATGCCCATGCGAATGGTGTTCTTCCACACTGGCTTCCTTCTCTTGCTTACAAGCTGCTCTTTGTTGTGAACAGAAGACTGGGGGTGCTTGAAATATTCTACATCAGCTAGCTAGCAGACACCAAACAGCACAGAGATTCACACTGTCCTGAACTAATATAATATCCCTCATGGAAGTGACTCCAAGCCATATGTTTCATCAGCCTTGAAAGCTTGCAGTTGCAGAGGAGATGACTGAAAAGTGCTGTTGGAAGGCAAATACTGCTTCAAACCTCAAACCCACATCATTGTTTTCTCTTTTTAATTCCAATTCTCCAAATTTTAGGGGTAGAACCAACTTCAGTCTGTGGGGATGGCACTGCATAACTTCTAGAAATCAGTGTAACTAGTTGCAAGAACAGCAGCGGGCAGCAAAGTTAACAGGGATTCTGCAGTCCACCCAGAGGTACCTCACTTAGGTAAGTCAAAAGTGTAATGCAACTATGCCTCCATCATACCTCCTTAATGGTTTTATTTAAATTGAAGTTGAACAATAGGGTGTGTAGACTTTTGCATTTTCAAATGTCAGCAGGTGAGACTCAATGTACTTTTCCCAGAAACTCATGCAAACATTTTTTTCTTAATCTTTTTCTTGCTGCGTTTAAATTTGCAGCTGCTGGATTCTGCTTTGAGTTTCAAGTTCAAAGGCACCCAGACACTCTTTGTGAAATATCACAGAAACCACTGAACTTCACCTGGCTTTGCAAGGAAATCTTGTCAAACCACAAGTTTCCCACACTTCCAGTGCGAAACCTTGTGTTAACTCTGAGCTTTTTGCTCCCAGCTCAAACTGGAGTTAGCTTAACTCTGAAGGATCACAACCCTTAGGGAACTTCTTCATGAACCTTGGCCTGTTTTCAAGTTTGTAACAGAACTCGGAATTCTTTCCCTGATTTTGGGGTTTTGTAACAAAAGCAAAGGATAGCTGTAATCAACATGGCTTTTAAATCAGTGGTTTTGGAGATGGGTCGTAACCTTTGAACCCAGCGTCTGTGCAGTAAGCCTGGCAGGCATCCAGATTTTGGCAGGTTTGTTCAAGTTTCGAAAGAACCGTCCCACCTGTTGTCACAGAAGCGCAGCAGATTGCGAGCCCCACCACGCAGATACAGGTCGCTGTGAAATATGTCTGGGAGAAATAGCATCTCCCATAAAAGACAGAGGGCTGTATTGTGTTGGAAGAGGCAGCCCTCATGTGAGGGCTGGACGGGAGTCGTTTAGCAGCTGGACTCTTCAGACGCATCTCTCTCAGGGCTTGCTGTAGCACAGTCTGGAGTGGGACCTCCACCATATGTTAACAGCATGGCACGCGTGCCGTCCAGCACAGGGTGCAGGCTGTAGTAATCGTTCTCCTCCTGTCCTTTTAAATATATACCACAGATGTAGGTGGCCCAAACAAATCACTTGCTGTACCTCTTCCTTGCTGTTAAGGGAAGGGGCTGTGTGCAGTTTGGAAATTTCTCACGTGTAAAAGTGCAAAGCGACGCAGTGTTAGTGACCGATGTGTCACAGCCGTATGGGAACTGTGGGCTAAATTCTTCCCTTTTCGGAGAAGATCTCAGGGGGGCTCAGAGGAGTTTTCTTTCAACACAGTGGGGCACACCAGCTTTCTTCCATTTACTAACAAGAGGTAAAGTTTCAAAATAAGTTTCTCCGGGCTGTTTTTTCAGGTAGCTGGTTCCCTCTGCCACCTGCACTCTGGGAAGGCTCTTGAGGGCCAGCCATTTCTTCCCATTCGGTTGCCTGTTGCATGACCTGGCTCATGGAATATCAAGTAGCAGGATCACACCGGAGTGCAGGTCTTCGTAAGAAAAGAGGGAACAGAAATGTGTTGTTTTAACCTGATCTCTTCTAATATCAGTGTACCGGTGTAATGCCGATGTTATTACTCCTTACCTTTTTTGTTGGTGTAAGTTCTGTATTACAAGTCCCTCAAAATCAGAGCTGCCTTAAAATTAATAATGATTAATATTTTCATTATGTAATGAAATTTGTAGGAAATTCAGGAAATATAATTTCATTATTGGCTGAACAAAGAGATAAGGTCACAGCTCAGGGGAAAAAGGAGAGTTTATGGCCTTTGGAAAAAGGGGCAGGCCACTCAGGAAGATTATAAAGGTCTTGTAAAGTTATGCAGGGAAAAGATTAGAAAGGCCGAAGCCCAGCTAGAACTTAACCTGGCCCTGGATCTTAAAAACAATAAAAAGAATTTCTATAAATATATTTATATATAGTAAGAGGAGGACTCAGGCGAGCCTCCATCCTCTGTTGGATATGGGAGGTGACATAGTGACAGAGGATGAGGAGAAGGCTGAGGTACTGAATGCCTTCTTTGCCTCAGTCTTTAGTAGTGGAGTAGGGTGTCCCCCAGGTACCCAGAGCCCTGAGCCAGCAGACAGGGGCAGGGAGCAGAATGAAGCCCCCGTAATCCAAAGGGAGGTGGTGAGGGACTTGCTCCAAAACCTAGACACAAACAAGCCTATGGGCCCAGATGGGATTCACCCGAGAGCACTGAGGGAGCTGGCAGAAGTCCTCACAGAGCCATTCTCCATCATTTACCAGCAGTCTTGGCAAACTGGGGAGGTACCAGCTGACTGGCCTCTAGCAAATGTGATGCCCATCCACAAGAAGGGTGGGAAGGATGATCCGAGGAACTCCAGGCCTGTCAGTCTGACCTCGGTGCCTGGGAAGGTCATGGAACAGATCACCCTGAGTGCCATTATGCAGCGCATGAAGGACACTCAGGTGATCAGGCCCAGCCAGCACGGGTTGATGAGGGGCAGGTCCTGCTTGACAAACCTGATCTCCTTCTATGACAAAGTGACCCGCTTGCTGGATGAAGGAGAGGCTGTGGATGTTGTTTACCTGGACTTTAGCAAGGCCTTCGATACAGTCTCGCACAGTATCCTCCTGGGGAAACTGGCTGCCCATGGGTTAGATGGGAGTACTCTCCGCTGGGTTAAAAACTGGCTGGAGGCCGGGTCCAGAGAGTGATGGTGAATGGAGTTAAATCAAGTTGGCGGCCGGTCACAAGTGGTGTTCCACAGGGCTTGGTACTGGGGCCCGTTCTCTTTAACATTTTTATCAATCATCTGGATGAGGGGATTGAGTGCACCCTCAGTAAGTTCACAGATGACACCAAGTTGGGTGGGAGTGTCAACCTGCTGGAGGGTAGGAAGGCTTTGCAGAGGGATCTGGACCGGCTGGATAGATGGGCTGAGACCAACAGGATGAGGTTCAACAAGGCCAAGTGCCGGGTCCTGCACTTGGGTCACACCAACCCCAGGCAACACTACCCGCTTGGGGCAGAGTGTCTGGAGCTGGCTGGCAGAAAAGGACCCGGGGGTGTTGGTCGCCTGTCAGCTGAACATGAGCCAGCAGTGTGCCCAGGTGGCCAAGAAGGCCACCAGCATCCTGGCCTGGATCAAGAACAGCGTGGTGAGTAGGACCCGAGAGGTGATTGTCCCCCTGTACTGGGGACTGGTGAG
>JAHREE010000220.1:890357-960068 GCA_033628505.1 Tringa tobata
GGATACGAACGTCAGTGCTTGTCTTCCTAAGATGTGTATAAGAGACAGGGGGGATGCTACAAGTTAGCTGAAAGGACACAGTGGAGCTCATACTGTGGTCCTATGGACATGGCACAGACTGTGTGAGGGGTGAAGTTAGTGGCATTTACTTCGTTCCTTTATGAAAACCTCTATTTTGTGTGTATAACGTGGGCAAGGGGCGTGGGGAACGGCGCTTTACATTCACAGTAGGGTGCAGCTTCAAAGCTGTTTAAAATTCTGCCATATCTTAATGATAATAGTTAATCCCAGTATCAGAACAGTACTTCTATTTTTAAAATGCAATCAATCAATCATTTTAATACATTGCACCCTTAGTACCAAACACCTCAGAAAACGGTGTGTATGGCAGTAAAAATAAAGCATCTAAAACTCCTTCTGTAGAGTTGTTCTTCCTTTCTTTCTCACCCATAACATCTACAGTGAAATCTCAAAGCTGCAAGAAAAATGTGAAATTACTTAACAGGGAATAAATCCTCCAAACAAGACCGACTGCCAGGTAGGGATTGCTGTCATGGACTGAGCAAGGAGGGACAGAGAAATTGCCACACCTGACTAAAATGCTCTCTAGAAATATAGCATGTGCTGTTTTGTTCTTGGGTTCTGGCTTTTGGCTTTTGAGGTGGGAATTGCATACATATGCTACACTTTCTTTTAAGAGGGTTACACTGAAAATTGTTTGTTTCTGTTTTCTTCTCAGGACAGATTCTTATGTCTACCATGCTCTTTCAGAAAGCTGTTCATATAGATGTGATATAGGTTGTAGGTAATTCAACTAAAGTTTCTGCCTTTGCCACAGTGATTCACACAAAAGCTCGGAAGTCTCTTGTACATATGCTCTTCACTTGCAAAATAAGGATTAATGCTTCTTTATCGTTAGTGCTTATAAATTACTTTGAAGTTCCTCCAATATGCAGCAAATATACCTATCACTGTTGATAGTGAGAAAAATGTGAACTACATGACTCAGTCATGTTAACAGTATATTAACTGGGAGATTTTTAATATAGCTTGAGTATAAAAGTATCAGCACCGTATTCCAGCAAATAACTAACTACAGGGAGAGCATACGTCTGTAAGTATATTACCTATGTGTTTTTTCTCATGAATGAGCTTTTTCATTCATTTTCTGAAACTGACCCTCACCCATTGTTTGATTTTTTTAAAGGATCAGCAAGAAACAGTGATATTTTCAGTCATCAAATTGGAAGGACCATTGCATTGGACCAAAAATGCCCCAAATCATCTCATGTGAATCATGAATTAATTTCAAACATTCTTATTGCCTCAACAATAAATAAAGGGGGAAGTTCTGAAAGAGATTTTTGATTCCAGTTGAACAGCAGCCTCCACAAGTAGGTATTTATGTAAAAAAAATTTCTCAATGCAAAGCAAATTTAGTTGAGGTGAAATTGTAGACAAAGTCACAAGTGATCTGGACTCAGATCATAGGTTACAGAGATAAGGCATCTGGATTTCCAGTCAATTCTCTGAAGGTGTAACTAGGAGTTAATAAGTTTTGCTTTCCTCCTACAGAAGAGCATTTTTTACTCAGTGTCTGAAATCTAGGTTCCTTGGGGGATTAATAATTGTTTTTCTATTAATTCAAAATAACAACCTTGGAACTACAAGGCAGCTTATGATAGTACTGCCTAACCTTATGCATTCATAACTGTATTACCATATTTTTGTGATTTTTATGTATAAATACATCTTTCCCAGGGACAGCTGCCTCAGCAAGCACAACACAAACATTCATGCCAAGACTTCTTTAAAATGTTTACCACTTTGATAAGTCATATCTTAGGCAATAACTCAAAGGATTTTTTTTATAGTAGCAATAACAAGGGCTTGTATTCTGTGTTTGTCCAGTCTTCTAGGTCCCCTCCATTACGTGTTTCCTTTTAACAGGCAGCAAGTATGTTCTGCTACTTCCTTGAGATGTGTCCACGTTGCTAACATCTGGAAGGCAGCCATATGGGGTTCCACACATAGTTTTTGGAAACACCATTTGCTGGTGGAACGATCCAGAGCAGACACCTCTTCTGGCAGAACTTTATTGCCATCTATTTTTAGTTGAACTCTTATATGTCAGTTCACTGTGCATGAGCCACAAGAGCATGGCTTATAGAGACACGCTCCAATATGAAAGGAAGACTTCTCTGTGTGGTAGTTAAAGTGCTTGGGGGTAGCTTATCTGCACATACCGTCCATGGTCTACCTCCATCCCATTAGTATAATGTCACAAACTGTATTCAGAGTTGACAAAGAAACTGAAACTGGGACTTGCACTGTCCTTTCTGTTATGCTCGTGGCACATGGGAGCCTATAATGAACTTTGGAGGACAATGCTGGCCAGAGAACTCCAGTTCTAAAATAGCAGACATGATGTGCTCCACCAGCAGAGTACACATATGAACAATGCATCCTACAAATGAATAGATTAATAACTCGCTTTTGGCATCGCTCAGCTGAGGTCTGCAGCTTTCCAATAATTCTAAGAGGGGCTGTTGACTCTTGTTCTGCCAAAAGCCAGGGAAAGCCTAGAGTTTCCCTAAATGCTGCGGCAGTGGAGAGGATTAAAAACTGTGTAGGTTCCCTGCAAAATTTTGCAGTCTCCATCTCTGTACAGAACTGCCCTTCAGAGGTTTGCAGAAGCAGCTTATTTTTAGTGATGTTGGTACTCGTGCTTTTGTAACTTACTGCACACTTATATGTTAGATAAATTTATAAGTATGTATGGTTTTAGCTTATTCTACTTAAATACCTCTGGCATAAATGAAAGACTTAAAAGGTCTCTTAGTAGGGTATGTTATTAGTGTATGTTTTGAAATTCATCCTACAGTTCCATGCATTGCTTGCTTGAATAGTAGAGGACAGACTGTCACCATGGAGTATATCAGGCATCTGATTCTTTCCTGAGCCTTTTCTGAAAAGGAGATGTTAGATATAGGAAGGGCAAGGCACTCAAAATCTTAAGTTCTATTTGAATAATTAAAGTGCCATTTGTGCAAAATGTATCATATATTTGCCACACAATTGTTTTAAGCTCCAAAACATGTAAAGAACCTCCATGAAAAATGTCATTTTCTTTCCTGAAGGTGCTTGGGCTTATTTTGTAATTGATTTTTTAAATTATTTTTAAGACCTTTCTCCTCTGAATGTAGGTGGCAAGTTTTGCAAGCAGTTTGCAAGCAATTAGTTTGCACAGTGTTTGGACACTCAAAAGGACTTTACAGATCAGCAGTGGCTAGGAATGTAAGCTAGTGCCAGGTGAATCACCAGCTTTCATTCCTTTCCCTTAGTTAATGTCAAAGGGTCAGAAATGATCAGATCAGTATTTTAAACAAAACTGTAAAAATTGCAATGCCTGTTATTTCCAGAAGTGAAAAAGCTTGCTGACATTCAGCATCAGCTCTGTTAGGCTGCTTGTGGGGATGACTTTTTACTTGGGTATTTTTTTCCTGATTATTGATTCTTGAGATTACTTTACCAGAGTCATTCATTTAAAAGATGTCAGGGAGAAGACCTCAAAGAAATGCCAGTATTTAAAGGTCATTACCATTGTTTCCCTTTGATATTAGACACCTGTTTTCATGTAGCAAGAAGCTTTTTTTGCTTTCCTTTATCAGGTCCTGGTTATGATAACATGTGTAGCTTGAGTAGATGTATTTAAGATCTAGTCTAGTATCCAGATACAGGTATAAACCTTTAAAAATTACATTGCATGCTATACCAGCCTTCCTACCTATATTAATCACTTTTGGATAACAGAGAGCACTTGTGTCATTAGCAAAGATACAAATGAATCATTTGTGTATTCTCATGTGCCTTATTGAAGCAATCCTATATATTATGTTCCCATCTTACTCTAGATGTTGGGAAATACTTAGTTTACTTTATTATTTGTCATGCAGTGCGGATAGTTGAAGTCGTGACAATCTTATTCATCCTTTCCACTTTAGTACTTGGTCGTAGGTTATGTTTACGTTAGAAAGATCATAGTTGTTCTTATATGAATTACCGAGTAGGTGAGTGTTATAATTGTTATTCAGAGCTTAGATGATTCATTATTGATAGAAAGTAGTGTTCCATTCTTAAATGAATGGGCTGTTTGTTTGGAACGCTCAGTGCTACAGTTGTCTTTCTGATGATGATGATTTGGGGTTTGGTTTCTTTTTTAGCAACGAGGATCATTCTAGCAAAAAATACTTGTAATCCACCACCAAACTTTGCAGGCCTCTGGTTTTCTACCAGCCCAACCTTTCGTATAGATGGTATCCAGCTATCTTTGGAGGCAGATTAGCATGCTGCAAAAGGCAGAAGACTGAAATTTCATTAAAGAATTCAGCAAGTCTGACAGACTTTTGTACTGAATCTTTGCATTTGCAAATTCTCATTCATGTGAAAATTTTCTGTGAAAGTTTGTTTGCAGTTGTTTTGTGCATTCAAAATATTTCCTACTGGATGGGGTCAGTCTGCCCTCGCTGAAATAAATCAGCCACACAGTCCAGCTGACAACAGTGCACTTTCAGTACCCAGCAACTAGATTAGAGCATGTTCTGGGTGGTGGGAGGGAGTATAGTACCCCAGTGCATTGATGTGTTCTTGGAGGAAAAACTACTCCACTGTAGAGTTGTTACATCCCAGTTTATCATCCACATTTTTTTAAGAGCCTGTGGCTTTTTTGTTTGATTTTGTGAAGATGCTTTCTCTCTTTTTTCACTGTTGATGCTGAAAGACATGGAAATTAGGAAACATGTATATTAACATGTCCACAGCACTGTAAAAGATTCTGGCCGATGTGGATTTGCCAACATAAAACTAGTATCGAAAAACAATGCTTGTACAATATATGGACAAGGAAATATTTAAATGTTAGTGGACAAATGTTAGCAGGATTTCTTAAGTATTGTGTGTTTAAATATTCAACTTTGATGTTGTATGAATGTTTGGATGGTTTTTTGCTTGTTGTTTTTCCTCCATGCTTGCTTATGTATTTTACAGGCTCTGATTTTCTGGCCACAATAGAGCAGACAGAATTACTCAATGTTGAGAACCTTGTTACTTTTATGGCCCATTTTCACATGGAGATCAGCTTTTATTTCCCCTCTCACTCTTTATTCTTGATTCAATTGTCAGTAAGGTTTACTGAGCAAAAACACTGGATGTATTATAGGAAGAAATCTAATCAATGCAGCACCAAGGGATAGTCCTTCAGCGTCCTCCCTAGTGGCTGTGAGCCAGACTAGAGGTTACTACGAGGTTACTCTGTCTGACTTTAACCAAAATACCCATCTACTTCTGAAAAGGCTGCTGGCAGCCTTGTGCATGTGTAACAGAAGCCTCATTAATATAAGCTCCCAATATATATACACCTGTTACACTAGCCCCCAGCACAGAGCCTGTGTTTCCTATTTTAAACACTTTGCATGTCTGTCTACATTCCCTTCTGTCTGCAGTTGCTCTAGTGTGGTACTGTAGGGTAGCTCCTATGCAGTACCTCCAGGGAATGCAGAAGGCTAAATAAAGTTGTGGCAGATGTCAGTGGACTTTGCCAAATGCTGTTTTTCAGGTTAGATAGTTTGAAAGATTCATTGACTAATCCAGACCTTCTTACAGAAGTAAGCTTATTAGTAGCCTCATTCTTTAATGCCTGCATCTTTTTCAGGTATCGATGCAGAGAATTGCGTGGACATATATGTGGAAAATCTTTGTTTGATTGGCAAAACTGTGCTTCTCACCTCCCTCCCAAATCCCAACCCTCCTGTTCACGTACTAGTGTTTAACTCCTCTTAGAGTTGAATTCTTTGAAAGATTGAGCACTTCCTTAGGGCTGTTACCTGTTTTGGCTCTGGGTTCTAATAAATCATTTGACATCAAAATGACTCTAAGATAAACTTTTCCCCTTTTATGAAATATTTGTTCAGCACATTCCAGAATATGGGTTTACCTCAGAAGTTACATATTTTCTTTGTTAAAGACAAAACAAGAATCAAGAGCAGTACCAGATACAACTGCTGATTCAGCACAGGAACAAAACCTTAGCATACCCGCTGAGCAATGTACTTTCTGGCTACCTGCCTTGGTTTTCCTGACCAATGCGTTGACAATCATGTGTGTTAGTATTTGTTCTCAGCCCTTGATGTATTTTACATGAAAGAGCAGTAAGTTTGCTTCACATAGCTCCCTAGGAAAGTATGTTGTTCCCCCAGGCAGGCCCAAAGATGCTGCAAAGGGGTGGTGTTCTGAGGCTCTGGCCCAGGAGCAGGCAGCACCCCCTTAGCTGTACACAGATCCAGTCCCCGGGGACACCCTTCTGGTAGTTGTGTGACTCCTGTTACATCATGTGTGGAGCACAATTTCTGTAAGCGGGCACATCTGCTATTACATTGACAATTTTTGTCACTATTTTCATAATGCACAGTTGCTAATGTCTGTGTTTTATTTTTGTTTCCAAAGCCATGGAAATTTTCAGTCAGGTAAGAATCTTACCACTAAGATGGCTGGCCACTAAGTGGCTGGCCATCCAGACCACTGGATGGCTAGGAGTGGCCAGCAGTTCTACTGTGAAATATGCTGCAGTTAGTCAGAGAAAAGTTGTAGGAACTGCAGTACCTATACTTCAGTTTCAGCACTTCTCCACCTGCAGTGATGTTTTCCTGCTCATACTGTGTTGCAGCATTTGCTTGTGAATTATTATAGCCTGAGATGTGGCAATTTCAATATGCATCTACTTTAAACAAAACTTTGAGAAACACAACCTCCTCAGTTAAAAATCTTAAGTACTTAAGAATTAACGGGCTGAACCAGGATCTGTCTGGCCTACTCTCTTGTTTCCAGCAGTGATCAGTAGACTGTAGTTACGGAAAAAATACAAGTGGTATGTATATGGAATAAATAGGCAGAAGTGCCATGGTTATTCAAGTTAGTCACACTGCTTGTGGATAATCACCCTGGACTACAGTTGTCATAGGCCAGAGCTTACACTTCAGCTTCTTATGCTAAAACCTGCTATTTGTACGATTGGGTTCACAATACAATATTTTAGCATATGGGCCTGCACAGTGCATCTTGTGAAACACCAGGCAAGTCTGGGGTAAGTCCATGTATTCCAGCCATTTGCAAATTATCTAATTGTATGAGCATTCAATGACAGCAAATACAAGATTGTTCAAATGCGATCAATAACTAACTTACTCAATTATTTTTAGTAACCTGCTTGTTTACGTAATGGTTTTGATTTACCTTGATTGTTTCCATATTACTTCAGCATAAGCCCCATTTTTTCAGTCTTTGCAGGTGTTTTGAGGACTTAGACTGTAAGAAGCAATTTTCTCCTGTTGGTTGAAGTGGCATCATGTCACAAAAATATGCATTTTGCATAGAAGTGCATTAGTATAGTTGCACAGTCAGGCTGTGGAGCTTATGGGCATAGGAAATAGCTGTAGTTACCACACCTAGGATGTCTTTTGGCAAATATTAAGTTATTCCAAAGAAGATTCATAGCCAACACTTTCCTAAAATGGGATTAGTGGTGCCATTTCATGGAGACCCTACTTCAGCGTTATCAATTGTTTTAGTAGGCTTCATCTCCCGGGTGTCAGTCATGTAACTGCATTTGATCGCAAATGCTATTTATACTTTCATATGTTCTCTTACTTTAACCAAGATTATCTTGAACAGGTGAAGCAGAAATGAGTTGCAGTTTTCCAAGATACATTTAGGAGATAGATTTTTCTTGAAAGTTGAATGAAGTTCCATAAACTTAAAAAATCCGAGTATCACATCCAGCAAGCTAACACTGAGGATGCTATGTTGTTCAAGGAACATTTAGAGCTCAAATCCATTTTTGTTAAATCAGATTCCTATTTCAAGATAGAAGTATTAGTGAACTATTTTAAAGGAATAAAACCCTGGTTGGGTCATGATGGTAGAAGTAATGGGCAGAATAGGCCTGTATTTCTGGTTTTGATTTGGTTATTTTTTAACAGTATGTCTCAATGAGCAAAAATTTTAGTCCCCATGAAACAGAAATGAGCATTTGGTTCTTTAACATGAGTGCCATTAGTTGGGCAAGTTCACAATTATTTTTTTTAGTATTAGTAGTAGTTAGTTGGAGCAAGACTTTTTTCTATGGGAAGACAACAAACAAGGAAGTGACTCTTTGGAAGTTTCATGCGATACATTAGATTATTGAAAGCTAGTTGTAGGTTAGTTGTAACTAACCTATGTTAGTATCGTGAGCATGTTTCTGGAAGGAAATGTTTCCCTACAGAGAACCTCTCAGAGCAAGTGCTTTTAATTCTTTGCAGGAATTTGCTGCTAGTTTCAGATCTAGGATTTTCTAACTAAGAAAAGCAAAGATTTTCAGTCCATGAATCAATTGGCATACACATCTTTGAATATCAGAGAGGAAAAATGTTAAAACTTCTAAAGAAAGAGTAGTCAGCAGTCTGACTGGTACAGGGAGAGGGAGGAGGGAAGGAGAACCTGTAAAAGTTGTGAAAATTATCACAATAGTCTAGTTAAGGGTCACTGGAAATTACAGCTTACTCATGTTTTGCTGCATTGAGGAAATAGTCTACATTCATACAGAAGTGAGCCAATGGAGTTCTGCTTTCTGGAAGTCAGGTAAAAGGCAATGTAGACTCAAACCTACTGCTCTTGGTGGCAAGTTCTCACAAAATACTTGCAGGCTATTGGTCAAGTGCTGAAAAAAAACCCCCAGCAATGGGGTTCCAGTCAATCGTGTTGTTTTGGGAGGGTTTAATCAATTAGAAGGATAATTTTCCATTTCTTTCCGTAAAGTGAACATCCTGCACTGCTATGAAGTGTACTGTGACTTTTTCATTTTAGTGGACATTATTTGTCAGTTATACAACGTTTGGCATTTTGTATTGCACTTCTGTCATTATGTGTAAGAATTATATTTTAAAAATCATGAGTTAAACCAGCAATCCTGTTGTATTGAAACCTGCCATGGTAAAAGGGTGGCTTATGCCAGTTGCCTTCAAAAGTATGTACTCAGGTTAAGTTAAAACAGGTATATTGATTTCCACTGTCAGTCATTAATCCTTGGGGTTACCTTTAAGCACTTTTTTGGTGTGTTGGATTAGTGAGGACCCAATAGCTCTGTGACTTTGGCTGAAACTAGATGTAGATTTGCTTAACTGTCCCAGTATGCAGATATTAAATACAAATGAAAATTTTACTCTCTGCTCTAGATATGCATTATCATTAGTTCTCTGGCTCTCAGACTGTATAACTTTACTATCTCCAAATACTGTAGTTAACATGCTCCTGCTGTTTTGTCTTCTCTTTTTACTTTTACTCACAATGTTAAAATACAGTTCTTGCTAAATAAGGTCATATTTGTGGCTTGGGGAACAATGTGTTTGATGTTCAATTATGTCCCAATTTAGAACAATACAGAAACACATCTTTAGTTTGAATCCCATATTTAACTTAAGTTCTTGAAGCCTTTGAATCATGGGCATAGTGCATTTCAGAAAATGGACACAAGCTTAACATGGTGTTTCTTGTACATTCTCTCTGGCAGCTGCTGCTCTTCTATGATAAATCCAAGTGAGGGTTTTCTTATTAACTCTCTGGAGATGGAATTTAAGACCCAGTCATGAAAACACTGACGTGACTAAGTAAAGTTCTTCATGTCTAAACGTCTGTAGGATTGTAGCCTTCGGTAATAATGGAATAGTCTGAAAACCATGTCTATAAAATGTCAATATGGCACTATATCAACACATATTCTTTACACAGCTTTAAGGCAGTCAGGTTTGAAGAGTTTCTTTATCTGTCGCATTTCTATCCCATCTTGTGTCTGGACTTTTTTTCTGCCTGTGGGTTCCCATTGGCCACATGTCTGACTGAGGCTAAACATTATTTTTGTGTACATTTTTGTACAGTACCTGTATTCTGTTTTAAGGAAAAATATACACATGCATTTTTCTTCTTTATTAATAAATTGTGTGACAATTCAAAATAAATTCTTTCAGCTGTTCAGAATGGTACACAGATGTACTGGCATATTTCAGCGTAAGTTAAATAGAGAGCGAAGTATTGTGTCACCAAAGGAGCAGAAGAAGAGGAGCTGGTCTCTGACCACTGAAGCAAATTAAAGCAGTGCTGAGATGGTGCCTTTGAGAAAAATAAGCCAGGCGATTCTAGTACTTAGGTGAACTATGGAAGCAGCAACAAAAGAGAGAAAAATCTTACCAAAGGAAAATTGTGGGAGAAGTATAAAGGTATACTATGGAGTATACCTTTATAGTATAGTAGTGGACAATACTGGAACAGCTGGAGAAAAAATAGAAAATCAGTTTGGTACATAAAGCAAAAAAGGGGAGGGGCAGGGGGGCAGTGTAAAGCCTTATAAAAGCCATAACGTTAACATGATGGATACTTCACAGAAAGAGAGGATTGGAATGAGGAGTGAATAGGCATTGATATGAAGACCTGTCTGATATTGAAGCACAGGAATACCAGTCTGAAGTCTTCACCTCTCCTTGTAGACCGTGTGGGAAGGTCTGATGCTTACTGTGTTTCATTCCAAGGCCAGGTATCTCACAGTGGGTAACCCAAACATAATTTTTAGGATGCTTAAGTCTTTACAGGGCTTTGCTTGCAGTGAAGAGAATATTCACTTGCATTTAGACTTACTTGGAACAAGATGATCTTTGAGGACCCTTCCAACCCAAACCATTCTATGATTTTAGGTGCATGTATAGGTAATTCCTAAGCTGCTGCTATGGAGGAAGAAAAGAGAAAGGCTCCTAAGCGGTTGGTTCAGGGTACCTGTGTTAGATATGCACTGATTTCTCTCTGAAGGACCCTGTATCTACTGACACTATATATGATTTTATCATCTTAATTTAGACAGAGTAAGCTGTATCCTCTCTCTGTCTCATTATCTTCCTATTCTATAAACAAAGGCAATACGTTTTCTACCGTGAGGTTGCGAGGGTAGCGTTCANTCTGATGCTTACTGTGTTTCATTCCAAGGCCAGGTATCTCACAGTGGGTAACCCAAACATAATTTTTAGGATGCTTAAGTCTTTACAGGGCTTTGCTTGCAGTGAAGAGAATATTCACTTGCATTTAGACTTACTTGGAACAAGATGATCTTTGAGGACCCTTCCAACCCAAACCATTCTATGATTTTAGGTGCATGTATAGGTAATTCCTAAGCTGCTGCTATGGAGGAAGAAAAGAGAAAGGCTCCTAAGCGGTTGGTTCAGGGTACCTGTGTTAGATATGCACTGATTTCTCTCTGAAGGACCCTGTATCTACTGACACTATATATGATTTTATCATCTTAATTTAGACAGAGTAAGCTGTATCCTCTCTCTGTCTCATTATCTTCCTATTCTATAAACAAAGGCAATACGTTTTCTACCGTGAGGTTGCGAGGGTAGCGTTCAACAGTTGTGAAGCACTTGCATAATATAGTGGTCACAGACTGAGAAGTGCCAAAATGAGAGGTGTCTTTTATTGGAGGAAAACAGTGTTCCAAGGAAATTGATTTGCTGTTGCATATATATAAATTTTAATGACATGGAGAAAAATAACCTTTCCTCAAAAAACAGCAGCAGAATAAACTGAATAAAGCTAGAAGCGATAAGAAGTGAATAGATTTAGCATGCAGTCTGATGAATAGGCAGAGAACAATCATAGCATCACTTCTTTGGGGTGACCCAGAATAATTTGTCTACAGTGTCATTTCATGTTCCTGATAGTTCTATCACTCTCACAGCAGAAGAAAACAAGAATTGTTATTTCGCCATACTATATATATTTTTATATGTAATTAGTGGTTTCTATGTTTTTGATTACAAAGCATATGCAAAGGTATTACTGACACAGATGCATTATCAAAAAATCTTAGTATCACTGGCTACTAAGATTAAACTGCTGAATACTACATTTTATGAATAATTTATATGTGATACAGTGATGTACATGCTTGGTTGATTAGTCTGAGCACAGTTAATCTTTCTACTACCAATCGGTATAGTAATTTTAAAGGACTGACAACAAGACGATATTCAGAAGTAAAGGTTGAAATATTTTTATCTGGTAACTTTTCTTTAAAATTGCTTGGCTGTGAAAGTAGGAGAGACTTTTTTACTTGAAGTTTTCGAGGTTTCTGGCAGCTAAACTGAGTAGTATCAGAAGTCTTAAGTCGTAGTGCTTCCCTGAGGGTAGAGTCTCCCTCTACAAAGTGCCATTCATGCCCCACTTACCTTCAATTAAGGCTTTCAAAACAAGTTTGAAGTGGGACACTGGTCCTCTACTGAAGCACATTCTTCATCTGCAGAATAGATTTTGGAAGGCCTGCATTTAATATCTGTATGTCTTTTACTCACTTTTTTCTCTTGTAATGATAACATATAAATATTTTTTTTCTTCTTTCTTTTTTGAAAAAGAAAGAATGACTTACTGGGGAACCAAGTTAGAAGATGAAAGAAGTGAAGATTGGTCATCTATGCAGAGGAAATTACAAGGTACACGTAGCAATAACACTGGAGATTCATTTCTTGCTGGTGCTTAGGTCTTCATGGTAGATTACTTCTGGCAGTAAAGTTTAAAAATAGTCCTCAGAAACCTTGAAAAAGATGTTTTGAAAAAAACTTTCTTCTGTTTGATTGCCAGAGTAAGTAAAGTATTTAAATCTTTATAAATATCTTTAAAACACACCTTTAAGTTCATTACTATGCTGAATTGTAGCTGTATTTCTACAGGTAAATGGCAGTCACATTCATGAGCTTTTTTTTTTTTTGGCAGAGGCCAGTAAAAACAACCCTTTTCCCAACACCAAACTGAAATCTCTCCAAACTCTATCAATGGTTATTCTTGAGACTTTAAAATAATAATTTCATGGATTCGTTTCAATCACCGTACACTCAATGCAGGAGATGCACCATTTTCTTTGTCATTTATAACAACTACAAGGAGATGTGCTGGTACCTGTTTTCCACTGCATTTAAAGAATATGTTCTTTTACATTTGCCATCCTGTAGATTTGTAACTTGAGGAATGCAAAGCCAGCATTAGTAACACCTCATGTCTCTCAAATGTTTTCAGTAATATGACTGAATAATATTTATACGGTGACTACTAAGAGACTGACACAAGGCTATATGCGACTTTAGTTCTGAGGTTAAATGTTACTTCAGTGATGCATAAAATTTGTATTGACCATCTGCCCAGCATTGAATTGAACCCATTAATGAATAAACCTGATAAATAGTATCACTGTGAGATAGGGAGGTATGATCTCCATTTAACAAGTGATAAAACTGAGCCCCAAAGGGCTTGTGTAATCATTTCAGGTCATCCAGGAAGTGTATAATAGAGCCAGCAATAAAAGCCAGCTCACCTGACCTGCCATCTTTCCTTTTTGGACATCCTTTTGGTATCAATTTTTGCTATGTTCTGTCATGTGTGGAATGTGTACATCAGCAGCTATACATTCTTTATGCAGTTTTAACCATCAAATTTGCTTGCAAAATAAATTAAAATACACAGTTAATGTGAACCGTGAATCATGCTCGTCCATAAAGAACAACATGAGACACAATGCAAGAAGGCCAGCATAAGAAGCGCCAGATGGCCTTTGTAAATTGAGCAAGTTAGCACAAAATGCCAAAAGGGAGATCTGTTATTGTGACCTCTCTTTCTGTTTTTTTTTGCATAATGTTGAGAGGAAGACTCTGCAGATCTTTCTGTAATACAGAGAGGAACTGCTGGTATAGGATGATTAATGCTCTTCCCTTTGTAATCTTGCTGAATGTCTCTTTGATTTCCTTTAGTAAATGTCAGGTCACATGTTGGCTGCTTGAATTCTAAAACAGAAGTATAAATCATCTTCTCAAGTGACAGAAACTGTCATTTTTCCTTGCAAAATATTTTTCTAACTGTATCTTATGTAACTGTTACAGTTGTTGACATTTTAAAAGTCCTGTTCGTATGACACCCCAGATTCAGTATAAAGCTACAAACTAGAATAGAGAATTCTTTTGCCTTTGCTTATATATGTTTCCTTTACCATGAGTTGGAGAGGAATATTATGCATTTCTGAGTCATGCTGTAGAAAAGTATTTTATTTTTAATATCACTAGAATTTTAAAAGAAGGAGAAGGATAACCTTAGCATAGGTGAAATCAAGAGTTAATACGCTTCAATTATAGAAAGTGGTGATTAAATTTTGATGGGCTGCTATCACTAATACTTCAAATAAAATGGTGATGTGGTGAGTGTGGATAATGAATGCTAGAGAAAGGCTGTTGATTTTTATGGAAAATGTATATAAAAAATACATAATCCTCAACCAAAGACATTCATGTGTATATACCCACAAGATAGACTTCTTATATCTGTCTTGGGTTGTGTCTACAAGAGTGCAGCCCTATATACCAGTGTATTGCTGTAGATAAAGACTGAAAGTACTTGACACACCTCATGTTTTATTGTGCCAGATTCCTGCTCAGTTTAAGGGTGATACTCTAGCATTAATAATCTGCTTTTCCTCTACTCTTACATGTCTGCAGAAAACTGCTGATGTGTCTTCCTGATGGGTTTTTTAAATCAAACTTATCTAATGTAACAATTTCTAAGAAAAAATGGCTGCAGAATGCGGAGTCAATTGGTGAGAAATTCCTGCTGGCAAGGCTTTTGACTTGCGGCTTCTGATGGACCCAGCTGAGGCATGAAAGAGAGAACTTTTGCAGGTATTTCAGGTCTGTCTGTGCCAATCTCACCCCAATGAGCAGTGAATTAAAGTATTTCCAAATTGCTTCGGAAAAATAAGTTCAAGAAACACCATGTTCCTTCTAAGGGTATGCCACAAGGGTGATCTGGAATGCCAGGAGTTGTTCTTGAGAGTGAATCCATTAATCCTAATTCATCCAAGTCCAAATAATTTAGTTAAATTTTAAACAAGCTACCTTTATGGTAGATGCAGCGTATTTTAAGATACCTTTAAGATTTTGAAGATAGATTAAGATGTCCATATTGTCATTGTCTTAATCTGTCACAACCAGGATCTGAATTGTTTGGTTAAGTATCCTGTTGCTATCAAAGAACATTGCTGAGTTTAGGAAGGGAAGCCAGATCTTGATCTCAGTATCTCTGCTTTATAATGAGATACTGCATAATAATAACCTGTACCGCAAACAGTTGAACTCAACACAGACACACGTTAAAGGGGCACTTGTCTTGGTTTAAAAAAAGAGTGAAAAGTGCCCTCCTCGTTGCTGTGACTGCCCTGAAACCCAGACTCCCCACAGAGTTTAAAGCAACATACCCTGGCATCTGTGGCATCTCATGATGGTGAGTTTGGGGTTTGTAGAAACACAGTTCCCTTTTTATCAAAGCCAGAAGTAGGAGATGGGTCCCCTGGAAGCAGATTCCCTTTATCAGTCTACATACTTATATGATATTCTCACTGTTTATCGAAGCTGTTTTGGGACATTACAGATTTGTTCTCCTCAGCTCATAGAAACAGGAACATAATATTTTACAGGTGTGGAAGTGAAGCACAGACGTGAATACTTTAGGATGTATAGCCTCAACAGTTGAGGCCAGATATTTAAAAACATTCAGCATGGGTCAGCTCATCCTGTAAAGTTTGCATGGTTGCAGTTTGCCTTTGAAACTCTGACTAGTTATTTTATCATCTAAACCAGCCAGAAGAACTGAACTTACTTTTCTGAAAACCTGACCAAAAAATTTGCCCGAGATCATGAAGGAAATATGTGGTACAGTTGTGAAATTAATCCAGCTCACTCAAATTTCTGCACACCCAAAGGACCTTCCTCCCTCTCACCTTACTCTCTTCTCTGTTCCAAAGATTTCTTTTGCCGAGTTTTGGGAAGACAATGCAGCTCTCAACAGTGGTCTCAGAAAGTGGCGTAGTGCACATTAGAGAATACTGGGTCCTGAACCCTAAAGTCTCCAAAGCTTACTGGATGATCTCCTTTTAAGGCCTCTGTTGGTACCAGTCATTTGAAATTACAAGCCACCAGCAGAAATCTGCAAGAGTGGGTCTCCCTAGTTTATATATATCTCAGGAGATCTGCAAAGAAAAGGAGGATGATTAAAGTTCATGGCTTGAGCAAGAAGTCAGAGGGAACATTTCCCAGTGTTCTTTTATGAGGTTTTTTAAAGCAAAAATATTTTTCACTGACAGGCCTTTCTAATGATTGAATACACTGTGAGTTCTGTGTTCGCAAGACGGCCTAGAGAAACACGCTTTTATTTTCTGCTGGAAGATTGCAGTCTTTAGCGCTCTCACTATTAAGATTGTTGGAGCCAGGGTTCCCTGCTGATGTTACTGAAATGAACTTTAATCAATCTTGAAAAAAGACTTTAATAACCTGAATTATGGCCCCCAGTGCTAGATCTTGGACAAAAGAGTGAGCCTAGCAGTATTGATTTTCTCATGCTCAGCAGTTTTTCTGGTATTTTTGCCACTTGTTAGCAATGTATATTTTAATAAAACCTCAGTTTATGAAGAGCCTTTTCCCAGCAATCTTTATGTGTTTAAGTGGAACGTTTTTACATCATTCACATATATTTTTCCTCATTTTCAAGCAAATGCATGTCTTGAGGAAGATTCTGGATTCCAAAACTAATCTAAAAATGGAAGCTTTCTTTCCTCTCTAATTATGACACAGCTCTTGTCAGTCCCACCAGATGGGGAAGATGAGGCAGAAAGTATCATGGACAGTCAGCCAATTTTATTCTTTCATTTTCAGTTTTTCTGTGAGGAGGCAAATGCTTCTTTTGACTCAACACAGCACTTTAAGTCCTGGGCTGTATGTTTAGAAGAACTTAGAATTGATTTTAATGAGAGAATTCAGAGCCTTTGGGAGACAACTGCAAATATCTGCAAGGGGCTGCCTTCATTTTAGGCCAGGAAATCCGATAGAGAGTCCACAGGAGCAGTTTACTGTTCATACATGAAGAAAGATGAGGAGGGGAGCGGAAATGAATAATGTTGCTGATATTTCTCTAGGTTTCTGTCCTAACAATGTAAATTACAGCCGAGTCCACAGGTGGCATCTTGTGTGTAGCCTGCAGCCTTCTGACCTCCTTCTGAAAGGTGACCCGTGGTTTGATGGGTTCGCTCTCCATGAGTAAATTGTTATTGAGCAGACCACTAATGCTTCTCCACAGCACTATTGCTGTACCTTTATAGGGACTGCTAAATGATGTGGTATGTACCACAGGGACCACTGTCCAGAGGAAAGTGCTGTCAAACTCTGAGAGGGGGTTAACCACAAAATATTTACCATTTTAGTGTGCACTGAAGAAAAACATAGCTGAAAACAGGATTTTCCTTTAGTGCTCTCCGTGTATTGTGGTTTTACATTGGCTGCAGAAAGGGTTCTGTACAGTGTTCATTCTCCAAAGCAGATGACAAACAATGATTAACCAGTTCCTTTCAACAGCTCATTAATGAGCAGAAACCAACTTGAACTAGTTATTCATATTGAATTAAGATTTTTTAAAAGTCATGTTGTTATGAGCATAAATGTTTTCATCTAAATCTAAACTTTCCCGGAATAGTGCACTTGGGGCTGGATGTCTTTCTTGAAGCTTATTTCTAGTGGCAGAGGATATGAAAAAGCAAATGATAGTAGAATATGATTATAGTTCTTAATGTAATTTAAAGTTATTCCATTGTAAGTGAAATACTGATGTATAAGGGCAGGACCTCTGAACCACATGCATTTACAAGCCTGCCCTGTGCAAAAGTAAGTGTCTTGTATGCTGCTGTTGAGACTTGCTATCTTGTCTAAAGCTTCTTTGAGTGGAAGTGCTTCTCTAGCAGTAGTATGAAGGATTTTAGATTTATGGCATTAAGAGCTAATGGGAAGCACATTTGCTGGACATTCACATTCCTAAGCTGTTTTACTCATGGTACTTTGAGACCAAGTGAGGCCTAGGATAGATAAGCTTTCAAATTAAAAAAAAAAAAAAAAGAAAAAGGTTTTAATATTGATAATTTGAGAAATGGTATATATACTGCCATCAGTGAGATGATAATGAAGCAGACTGGGGGCTAACTGTCTAGGAAGCAGCTCTGTAGAACAGGATCTGGGGTGTCCTGGTGCACAAGTTGACGTCAGCCAGCCATGTGCCCTTCCGGCAAAGTGCCAGCTGCATCCTGGCCTGCATTAGCAAAGCTGTAGCCAGCAGCTCTAGCAGACTGATCCTCCCCTCTTTATAGCACTTATGAGACTGCATTTAGAGTACTGTCTCCAATTTGGGCCACCCTACTACAAGAAAGATACTGCCATGCTGGCACAAGTCCTGTGGAGGGCCACCAATCTAGCCAGGGCTGGATCTCATGGCAAGCAAGGAGAAGCTGAGAGACCTGAGTCTGCCCAGGCTGGATAAAGAAAGACAAAGGGGAGAACTTATTGCTGTCTGCAACTACCTGATCACAGGGGAAGGGGAAAATGGAGCCTGCCTCTTCTCGGAGTGCACAGGAATAGAATGAGGGCCAATAGCCACAAGTTGGAACATGAAAAATTCCAGTCAGATAGAAGCAAAGTCTTTTTACCAAAGAGAGGTCAAGCACTGGAACGGGTGCCCAGAGAGGTTGTGGGCATCTTGGAGGTGTCCAAGATTCAACTGTATACGTGCCTGAGCAACCTGATCTAATTAGACCTGCTTTGAGCAGCAGGTTGGTCTGGATGCTTCCAAAGGTCCCTTCTGACCTGAATTAATCTGTGGTTCTTTCATTCCATCATAATAAAGACTAAAACAAGAACAATATTGCAGACTTGGACCACTGGAAGATCAAAAGGGAACAACTTGTTGACAATTAGAGTGGAATTAATAACATTGTATATCGGACCAATTCACCTTCTGGCATCAAAAGAGTCAGGGGCTTACGTAATGAATAGTTGCCTCTGCACTTCTCCTGTATGGTTCTGCCTAAAGGAAATCACAGCTTCATTGAAGTCAGATAACAAAATTCTCATTGACCTTCACAAGGCTCTGAATGCTGTCAACTTAAATGGAGATCATAGGAGGGTTCTTTAAAGTCAGATAATGGTTTTAATTTGGGGAAAACTTTGGAGAAGAGTTTTCTGGTTTTCTGAACGTGTATTTCACAACCATCAGATTCCTTTAGCATACACAGATTAAGTTATGTTAGTATTGGAAGCAAAAAGCCAGTATTCCTCTCTTAGCTTTGTACGCGTGTTCCTGTAAGCACAAGNAAGCAAAAAGCCAGTATTCCTCTCTTAGCTTTGTACGCGTGTTCCTGTAAGCACAAGTATTTATTTGAGTTGCTTAAAAAAGGAGGGAAAACTGGAAAGAAGGAAGGCTTCCTTCCTAGGATCCCCACATTAGAAAGTATTTCAAAGCTTTGAAAACTGATGGCCAGCTCTGACATTTAGAAAGCACATCTTATAAAGAAAAACTATGTAAAAAGTCAAAACCTTTTCATATGATACACCCTGAAAATGCTTGCTTTTTACAACTGCGATAAAACGTATAAAATGCAGTATAAATATATAGTGCAGTTATTAGGGCATGTGTTCCTTCACTGCATTTCTGAAAAGGGGGAAGGATTTTTAACATTGCTTAGGCTGGCTTTATGAAATGGCACTTGTCAGCAGAGTGTATATGGCCCTGTTACTGTTATGTTTATATGATATAAAATGTCCAGGGTATGTTTCCTCCTCTTGCCTAAATGGCCTGTTCTACTTTATGATGTTGCATATACTATTGATTACAATATTTTTAATCGTGTGGATTATGTGTGAGTACAGATAATGATATATTCACACTGGAGTCTACTTGGCCCATAAATATGTTATGCAATTCTGAGGAAAAGTTATAGTTATTAGAGAACCATTTTGGAAATGAAAGTACCTGTTTCAGCAGCCCAGCCTTGATCCTTTAAGGCAATCAGTGTTTCGGATGAGTGCCAGTGTACATGTAATTATGAATTTAGAATGGTCCAGAAATTTTTTAAGAACAAAAATACCTCCAAAGTAGAGGTTAATATCTTGAGAATAATGGTTACAGAATGATTTGGTAATTTTCTACCCTAATGTTCACAATACACCCTTCCCTAAGAATAGTCTGGATCTAAGGAATGCCTATCAGCATGTTATTGCAAATTCCAGTGTTTGGCATTTGTTGTGATTTTATAGTAATATTAACAACATATTTTTATGTCTTCCCATCATGAATTTTAGCCCTCAGAACTTGTTTTCTTTGTAGCATTTTCCCTGTAGTCAGGAGGGATTTTTACATATTTGCAGAGAATCTGACATAATACATTACTCAGTAGCTAAAGCATTAAAAAACAAGAAGCGTAAGACTTGCGATTCTAAGCAATGATAATACCGCTTTTATGATTTAGGAAGATTTTTTTTAATGGAACATTTATATGCTTGTATGTGAATCCATTACATGACATACACCGTGGTTAGCAACAGCTTTTGTGTGTCATGGCTCAGGTTCCCATACACTCCTGACAGTATGTATATTCATGAGATTCATGACATTTTCCTGCATCTGCTCTTATAACAGATTTCATTTCAAAGCAGCACTTCATTGATGTAGTACACTGACGCATTTTACGTATAATTGCTTTTCATCTGGTTGTATGATTATTTTGTGACACCTAGTGGATAAATTGATAGTAGTGCCGATTTGAATTTCCTGGGGTTTTTTTAGATTTTCTTGATAGACATTCTGGCCTGAAAACTCAATTCGTATTACAAACACATAGGCTCTCCTGCTTTCTTACTTTCTCTCTCTCTACTTTTTTTTTTTTCTCTATAACTTTGCTCATGGAATAACTTGCTCATAGCCAGGTGAACAAATACCCAGCAGCAGACTTGAGGAAATTCCAGGAGTCCCAAAATAATGCAAGTTAGTAAAAGCCTGAAAATTTCATGACATTGTTTAGTCAGGATCCCAACATTTGGACCGTGTGATCTTCACACATCAACATTTTCTACTGCATCAACTTTTCTGTGGTGTGCTTCGAACATGCAGTTCCCTTAGGGAATACACTACATAAAGTTATAAAGAAATACTTATACTTACTGTCCTATGAGGACTCTTAGAAATACCCGTTCCTTTGCTGTTCTTAGAGAATGAAATCTGATAAATAATTAAAATATTATTCTGTACACACAAGAATGTTTTCAGAATATTTACATCAAGAAACACAGTCTAGAAATGCCTAAAATACATGACCTACTTTCACAACTAAGATACATCTTGTGAAGTATATCTTAATTTACATGTCATGGATTCTGTGCCTGAAGCTTATTTCAAAGACATTTCTTCTACAGGAAAATGTGTAAATACTGTCCAATATGTTCACTATAAATGCTGTGAGATAAAAAAGTAGGTATTTTTATATTACTTTATTTTTTATGTTGGTAAGGGGAGGAGAATTAATTATTTCAGTTGCGCCAAGTCCACTTGCTGTATTGCTGGGTCGATACTATTGCTGTGCATGTTTCTATCTTCAGAGAAGGTATAATATGCTCCTCACCCAACAGATTTTAATTTCTGAAGTCTTCCAGCATCCCAAAGCAAGTGCAGAACAATAGCTTAGATGATAGCTAAGATAAGATTTTAGTAGTTTTTACGTAGGGGCTAAAAGGAACTTGTGCTAAAAGGCACATGAATTTGGAGATAATGGATTATGTATTTTTCATTTGTGAGGAACTGGAATGGAGTTGTGCAGAGGACATGAAGAAATTGATTTTAAAGACTGTCTTCAAAATTTTAGGTTTCAGATTGTCACTCTTCAGAAAAAATGTGTTGCGTATTTCCACTCCCAAGGGGCTTCAAAATCAGAAAATGTAATACTAAACTGTGTCTTTAATACCAACTGACGAGGTGCCCTTTTCCTGTGCTTTTCCTAGTTGCTCATCCTAACAGTTCTCTTGTGATTTTCATTTATGTAAAATTAGGGCCTGTGGCAACAGCATTGTGGAATGGTGTCCAGAATAATGGACACAAAAAGTTTAAAACACTGTCAAGCTTTGGCATAGGTTTGCTCACTGTCTTCCACCTGAAGCGCTGCTTTAAGTCTGTTAATGAAGGTTTAACCCGTGAAAGCTTTAGTCTCAGCTAAAAAGACTTGCACTAGAGTAAATCTGTGGAAAGCCCCGATCACCTGAGAAAACCAAAGATGGGGCAGAGGGAGCCGGAGCAGGCAGTGCTGTGTGTCTGTCCACCCAACCTCCTCACCTGTAATTCATGAGGAGCAGCTCCCTGTGCCATATCGCAATATCGGTGTCACCACCCCGGTCACCCCCAGCACTCCAAAAGCCTTCTCCCTGTCCGTGCAAATGGGCAAATCGGGCCCTTGCAATGAAAACAGCAATTTTCAGTGGTTTCCCTCTACCCCCTCACTTTTTTAAGACTTGTGGGATGTAAACCTGGTGTGGGTCTCAGACCAGTCTTGGCGCTGGATGGCTAATGAGGCTGGTAATCTAATTAGCTCATGCAGTCAGTGTATGTTTAAGCCTTCTTTTCGGTGTCTTTGTTGTCCCCGCAGCGTGGAGTGCTCCAAATGGAACAACTGATCAGAGCAGAGGCAAAGTAGTTGCGACAAAAGCACATGTGTATATTTTTTTTAATCATAACACAGCGTGGGACAGTATCAAAGGATGGTAACAAAGCCGTTACTGTGAGATCCATCGGCTGGTAACCGAAGAGAAGCAATAGCTAAAAAGAGAAAATAATCTCAATAATTAGCAGTGTTGTTAGCATCAAATCTGTGGAGGTCCCCAGGAGCGAGAGGTGTGCAAGAGGCAGGGCCCAGCTGGGGCTCCAGGAGGGTGGCAGAGGAAGGGGACGCAGGTAAGACATGGTCCGGGGAGGCACTGCACCTCCAGAGGCAGGCATGCCGCCCTGGCTGCAGGCTGTCCCTTGGCTGGTGGAGGCCTTGCACTGTGCACTGGTGTGCCTAACAGGGACACGAAAACATCTGACAGGGTCAGTGGAAATGCTTGCTCGTGCAGATAGGCTTTTTGGATCAGGTCTGTAGAATCATAGAATCATTTTGGTTGGAAGAGACCTTTAAGATCATTGAGTCCACCCGTTAACCTAGCCCTGCCAATTCCCCACTAAACCATGTACCTCAGCACTACATCTACGTGTCTTTTAAGTACCTCCAGGGATGGTGACTCAACTACTTCCCTGGGCAGTCAGTTCCTATGCTTGATAACCCTTTCTGTAAAGAAATTTTTCCCAATATCCATCCTAGACCACTTCTGGTGCAACTTGTTGCCCTTCTGTGGACATGCTCCAGCACCTTATTGTCCCTTCTGTATTGAGGGGCCCAAAACCGAACACAGTACTTGAGGTGCAGCCTCACCTATAGCCTCGTCTCCTCTCCTCTCCCCCCCCCCCCCCCCCAAAAATAACCAGAAATAAATAGCCTGCTGCAGTTTTGGTTTGCAAGGCCTGTACAAGTATTTTCCCTGTGTTACTGTATGTGAACTTCCAGGCTTTGCTTTTTAACTGTCAGACTGAACAAGCCCAGTGTCTTGAGCCAAAATGCAGTCCAGACCTCAAAACTTCATTCTGAAATGGAAATGGATTTTAAGCTTTTAACAACATTTTAAAACATCCTACATAGATTGGTGATTTTATGCCAGCTCTGGGTCTGAAGTGATCATGACGAATGGTTTGTAAAGGATGGATTTTGCTTGTCTGTTGTAATGCAAAGCTTATTCTTCATTAGCACTTGAGTAACTTTATCCTGTTTGTGGTGATGGCAAATGTAAGCGTGCATTGAAGTAAATACAGAATTTTAGTCTAAATCCATGTAACGCTGGGTTATTTAGACCCTTGCTCTAATCTCGGATCCCAAACGACTAATTTCTTCACTCCTGCCTGTCAGCTGCTTGGTCTCACTGAAGGCTAAAATTTAAAATGAAAGCCTTATAGGTCAAAGGGCAGAAGACATTTTCCTACCAACTAGAATTATTGATGCAGCTGCATTTCTGCAAAATGAATTTTAGTTTCTTGCTGAGGCTTAGAACATATCCTGACAGACATTCCCTCCTGGTGCTTAATTGAGTTAGGACTTGCACATACTGGTTTATTGCATTTCTTTTAAAAAGGAAAACTGTTTCCAAGGATTTAAATCCCTTTCAGAGTGAAAATACAGTTTTTCCAAGAAGAAATTTGTGGGTTGAGATTGGGGATGGTAGTTTTTAAGAAGATGTCAGATTAACATTGTTTTCACAATCTTGTGACTCTGGTTGAGGTTGTTTTCCTAGTTTACATAAGGAACTGGAATGAATAACATTTCCTATCAGTATTACCACATAGGTTAGGTGTGATACTGTATAAATTGCACATATTAAAAAAGCCAAATCTGGTTGATTTAGAAGTAGGATGGCTTATTTAAGATGCTTCGTGTGGTAGTTTTTTTGCCATAAAAATCCACTTAAAAACATTAGTCAAGTAATTGCTTGTGGGATGGCTGAGTATTTAGCTAGAGAGATTGGAAGACTGTGATCCTGTCTGTTCTCTGCATCAGTGATTGTGCCCAGTTGCATTTTTTATTTTCATGGGGCTCAAAGAGAAGTGGAAAAGGTACAGTTTTTACAGTTTTTAAGAGTTGGACATCACATATCAAATCAAAGGTAAGGGTGCTCAATTTAAGTGTCCAATTTTGTGGTCAGAGATGTTAAGCAAACAGTTGGTGCCAGCCGAGTTATGTGAGTTCAACTCTTCCAAAATAAGTGAATATTGACATCCTAAAATTAGTTAATATTTGGGGGGCATTGTCATTAATATTTAACTTTTGTGTCATCTGCATGAATACAATCTGCATTAGAACATGGAGATAAATTATGAGTGTTACAGCAATACTTACTAAAGTAAGGTGTTATATGCCCCTTCTTGCTGTCTCTGACAAGAGAAAATAAAACTGACATGTTTTCTTAGCTCTTTTCTTAACAAGAAACAATCCCTAATTTGTCACAGCTTCATCTCTTTTTACTGCAGACACTCATCCCCTAGATAATCCAGCCTTTGCCTTTTTGCTTTTATGCATGGTGAGATATCAAGACTACCTGTAACGTTTGTTTTTCATGAGAAGTGCCTCACTCGGCCCTGGGGGATTTGCCATTTCCACACAGGTTTCATCTCCCCTGGACGCTGGCCTCGCCCCGATTTCTGGGGTCTGGTAATTGCCATTTCTGCCATGGAGAGCTCGGGAACGCAGCCCAGTGTGAGACCCTGCTGCTGCTGCTGCTGCTCTGGCAGCCCTGCCTGTCGCGCCTGGCAGCCATCTTAGGCCTGGGCAGAGAGCCCATCGGGGCAAACACAGCACACCCGGCTGGGAAGTAAGTAGACGGAAAGATCATGTGAGGAAAACACAGAAGAGAAATATTTTAAAGCCTACAAAACAAATAGCTCCTAATGCAGTGAACAGTTCTGCGTTCCTTTTGGAGTTTATTTTTAAAAAAATAAATGTATCTCCTTAAGTATTTATTTGCTTAAGAATACAAGTGCAACGTACAAAGCAGCCAGTGATTAGCCTTGGTTTAATTCCTCCTTTTGTGGAAGATTTCAGAGATTCTGAGTGTTCATCATTCTCTTGAATACTCGTGTTTATGGCTTTTTATCATTCAGAGTATGACATAAGCAGAGCTCAGAAGTAAACACAAGAGAAAAAATAAAAATGTTGCCAGTGTAGGTACTGCAGTTCGCATAAGCAGAAGACGTAATCCCCCATCCAAGAAAAATGAGGTGGTGTTTTTGATGGAAAACTGCCTTTTTCCTAATGCATTCCCTTTTGAAGCATCTGTTGAATATTCAAGACATTTTATAGCAGTAAGGCTATGAATGCCTAACATATATGTATAGAACATGTCTGTGAAGTTGCAGAACACCTTTGATGTATACTCAGCACCAACTCCTTGTCTTTACTGCTAGTCTGATCTCTCTTTACATCCATTCAGTAGGTTAAAGCAGCTACCATTCAGCGCATCCATTTTTTGGATACCATTGTAAACCTTTTCTAAAACATGGTACATGAGCGGTCATTTCTGTGGAAGAATTTCCTTGACTTTTGCATGGATCCACATGAGAATTAGGAAGCTTGTTTGCAGGTCTGGCCTGATAGTCAGGCTACAGTATGTGAGATGGAATTATTTAAGCTAATATATTTGTATGTTTTTAAGTTCTGTTGCCTTTTTTTCCCCTCATACATAAATTGTTCAAGATCTTAGGAACATACATAAGCTATTGCAGATCTCAGAGACATTTAGCCACAGATTTCTGACTCATTTCACAGCTGCTCCTTTTTCCCAAATATTTGCAAACAATTAGATAAAGACAATTGTTTCAGTGTATATTTAAATTATTTATTGAATAAAACCATGATACAGTACCTATGATGTAATAAAAAAGTAGACAAAGGTGAACAAAAATTATATAACTGATTTAGTAGAATTACTGCTCAATGCAAGTAGTCATTGGCTCCTAAAATCTTTTCTGATTTATAAGATGTCTAAGGATCCTGAAGTATTGACTTTAACTTTTGCGTCCCACAATTTGTAGTGTATTGGACTTTCTTCAAAGCCGTTAAGGCCAAGTGAAGGTGTATGAATTGTTCCCCTTCTTAAAAGAAGTCTCCTGATGACTTTGAGGAAAATGTTTCCAGGCAAAACTGTGAACAGGGTTTGTAGAAACCAGAACAGCGCACCTGACTGTTATAGCACCGAGTAACCCCATCAATGAACAAACTTCACAGCCAAAGTTGATCACCCATTTGAACATTATCACAAAGGTAGAAGATGATAAATTTGATTTCCTAGTTACAGTCTGGCTATAAGAATGCCTGGTAAAAGTTATTACAAAGTTCGTGTACGCAGGCTAATGTTCTTATCTAGCCAGCTGAGAAAGACAAACACTTGTACGTGGAACTGTCTAGAGCAGGAGCCTAACTGAATAAAATTTTGGAAGAACCTGTAGGATAAGGCTGTAGAGGCCTGGTCCTGTGGGTATTCTGCATTGTGCCTGCCTGAAGTTCTGGCAGAATCTGTCCTGTATTATTAAGTTACAGTAAAGTTTCACAACTGGGGAAGGAGCTGTCGATTGCCATTTCGAAAGCAGCTGTATTTCAGTAATGGGTAAGATCACAGTATACGCCTTCCTTCACAGGAGTCACAGAATGTGTTTGTAGAATACTTTTTACTTCTTGAAGGATGCAAGTGTATGAAGGCATTTTTGTTATATTTATTTAAAAATATACTTTAAAGCATTATGTGTCCAGTTTGTCGTATGTAGGTCACAGGAAATTGAGCCCTTCCCTCCACCAAATAATTTCTGTCTGAAAGCTCCAGAAAAGTTTTCTGCCATAGCACTGCTCTGTCACAGCCCTGTCCTGGAAGGGTGATGTAGCAACTCAAATTCCTGCCCAAGGCCTGATCCAGGGACTGTTGAATTCAGTCAAAAATCTTGCCTTGGCCTCAGCATCCAGGGTAGGAGAACCTCAGCCATTTCCCACACAACTGCTCTTGCCAGAAAATGTTTGTGACGTTTTTCATAGTTAATAAATAGTCTGTAGGAGCAGAGCAGTGACTGTACGCCACTTTGGAAGTGAGAAGGTAATCATTATATGGAGACATGTTGGAAACCACTGATCCGGCCAGCATCCAGACCCTCAGCCTTACCTCGTGGCTAGCCTCTTTGCCTGAGCAGTCACTGTGAGAAGTCACGGTGCGCCACCTCAAGCCTTCCCCCTGGGGGCATTTACCTTCCTCCCAGGACCCCAGTGAGGTTTTGCATTTGTAAGTCATTCTGAGTTTTTTGGGTTGAAGGTGCTTTGAAATTGCAAAGTGCTTGGTCTGTTTTGTGCAGGCATCTGTTAATTAATAAGGCTTTTAATTATATAGCAACACAACTTTAAAACTGTCCTCTTTCCTACTACATCATAGAAACAGCAGACCTGGCCCTGTGCCTTTTTAAAAGTGACTGCTGATGTGTGTATTAACATCAGTTCCAAGACATTTTTCAGTGAACAGTGAGAGTTGGAACATGGAAATGTCATATTTTTCCTAGTATTAAACAGTTGTTAAACTAGAAACATAACTCTTGCCAGATAGTTATTTTGTATGCATGTCATCTTCATAGAAAGAAAATGAACATGCATTTTCCTTTCATTAAGTATTTTGAAGTTCATCCTTGTTTGGTGATCTAGTCAATTAAAATAAGTTTATGAGCAGCTTGTAAGAGCAGACGACTAATTAATTTTAGGTGTTGCATAAAGCACATTCTTCCCCATTTTTGTCTGGTAATGGGTACTACTAATACCCATAATAATAGATCTTACAGAAAATAGTATTACACAAAGTTTATGATACTTCACAAATAATAATCTCGATATCTTTGTGGGAACATATACATTAAGGCAACATTATATAAGAACTGCACATAGATAAAAGAATCTTTACCATCATTGTCATCATGGAAAATAAGAGAATCCTTTTGAATTGGTTAATAAAAACTCATTTTTTCAACATGCATGAACATTTTCCAGACTCCCACCGAGCATTGCACATAAAAGTGAAAGTGAAGTCAAGATATGTTAAAGATGGGCAGGCAATGTAAATCACTAGAACATGCTCCAAACATACTTTGGCTTTCCAAAATGTTGCCATTGTTTAGATCTATATTTTTATTTCTGTCTCCTAGAGGCACTGGAATCAGCCATAAGAGTAAGATCTTCAGCCAAAATTTCCAGGGGGTGGAGGTGTTTAGGTCTGTGGGGTATTTCGGGCTTTTCATTACAGTGGACACATCCTTTTAATGCCAGATTGGTCCTTTGGACTGTTTTCACTGGACCATCCAGCATAAAGAGCTGCCACACTGAAAGGTTAAGTAGTTTTTATTCTTCCGCCATAAAGCAAATGCATATACAAAAGTCTCGCTTTGAAGTAAATCACACAATGATTTCCTCCAATTCTGTTATGTAATGCTGTTATATTTATATGAGGAGAGGGTATTTTACACTGAAAGCACTTTCTGTGAGGTGACTGCACAATACACAGGTGCCCACCCAGAACTGCTAAAATTCACTGACTTCTGCACAGAATTTTAGCCAATGCTTCAATACAAGTTCTAGGCTCTTGGGAAAAATACTGAGATCTCTGACTGCATGCATAAAGAAGACTTTTTTTTTAAAATATTTTATCTAAAAACCAGAGGTACAGGGAAGGGGCTTTTTTTCAGAGGATTATTTAGAAAGTAATTGACCTTGCCAAAAAGCTGGCATTCAGAAAATGCAGACATTTAAAACACTTAAGTACATAGAGAAAACTCTCATGTTTTCTACTGCAGAGCTGTCCAAATGGGTTTCTTTGATAGCAGCTTCTGCTACCAATTTTTACCATTTACATTAATGAGATGTTGAAATCTCTCATGCTACTCTTTATGTATATTACACAGAGAACATTTTAATCTATATCCTCTTTGGCCTACAGGGGCATTAATGTTACAAGATGTGAAATCTGGAGCTGTACAGTATTTCTTCCAATAAAGTGGTCTCAGCGCAGACAGAATTACAGCATTCCTATTTTGTGTAACAAATATGCACCATGTACAGCTCACACTAACCACTAACCTCTTTCTACGCGTGGTCTCAGTCCACTACAGTGAAATGATCTTTGAAGTTAACAGTGTAACATTGCCTTTTATAGTTTAACACATTGATACCAAATTTGGTCAGACATCTGTATTCTCCTTCCTTCTCTGCTTCCTTTGAAAGTGTGTTTGTTCCTTAAAGGTGAAGTAGCTGATAACTCCCTCTGCCTGTCTCTGCAGTGCTCTTAAGTCAATCTCAAAAAATACCTTTTCTTTTTTCACTACATTTTGTCTCTTGCTGCTCTCTTTGAAATTGGGGATCACTGTGGGCCATGGAATACTCAGGGTAGTAACAAGTGAGTGAAAAAGCTGGTGCTGTGCATGGTTCTCCTTGAGAAGATCTACAGAGATGCTTTCCTCTGCTTTTGCACGTGCTCTTTATAATTGCACTTTATAATTGGTTCAGTATGCAGTGAAATGAAATTGATATGTGTGTGTTTCCTCTTGCTCCTCTCTTTTTAGGCCCTTGTATCGATTAGAAAGCAGTGGAAGATCCCTTCACTTACGCTGAAATGGGAACCACCACCTTTGGGGTGAGATTCCTTGATAGTGAAACATCACTTTAGTTCCTCTGGGTATGGATGATGCATGTGTCATTTATTGTTTTCTTTAGTTTACTGTTAAAGTAAGTTAACTGATTAAGTTACGGCATTTGCTTTGAATGTTTCCTTAGTTATTAAAGCATTATTTATATTATAGTATAGACTGGTATTGCAGTTACTTCCACTTCTTTAGATCTGCCCTAAATGAGAATTGTTGCTATCCCAAACGACAGCAACAATTGTGGGGAATAACAACCCCCTCAAATTCTAGTATAAGTGTGAGGTTAGAGTAGATTACGCTATAGTGGCATTTTTGCTAGTCATATTAAACCAAAGTAGGGTATGTTTAGTTTTGGCCTTTGATTCAGAGCTGGGTTGTGTCCATTGAGTAGCATAGTGTTTAAGTAGGCCATAAGATTTCCTCATAGTCTCGACACATTCTTGATTCAGACATAGATTTACTCATGTGGAATTTGGGGAAGTCAGTAAAGAGACACTCAGCTCTTCCTCATTAGGATAACAGAGGAGTATCTAGAAGCATGTTAAACAATCCCTCTAAATCAGCATCCACTCTCTAAGTCATAGCAATGTCTTGCTTGAAGTGACAAAACTGGTTTGATAAGATGCAGTCATGTCAGAGCTGGAAGTACAAAAGTGCATTTATTAAAAATGAATGCTGTATCCTCTTTCCCCCTGTGTATCTTGTCACTGACGTGACTTCACAAGTTGCAAATCTATTAAACATTTCAAACATGAAACGAGCTCATTAAGCAAAATGTTGACTGGAATATAGCAAACTGTTTCAGACTCAAGACTGTTAATATTTGTCTCCAGAGTTTTTTGTCTTCTAGGTTGTCACCACGCAATCCAGCTGTCTGGGAATACAGCTTATGTTTCATCTGATCAGAGTCTGACTGTCCTTTGGGGTGAGGTAGTAGGTTGTATAGTTTTAGGGTTATGCCCTGCCTGTCAGATAACTATACAATCTACTGTCTTTCCTGAAGTGGCTGTGATATCATCATGGGATATGTCTTCAAAAGACAAAGCAAGTATATTTCAACCATAACAGTCTCTGACTCTGTCTACGTGTTGGATTTGGTTCTTGTAGCAGGGTTATGAAAGAACACAAATGTCCTTACAACGTTTAGATTCCTTTATTTCTCATTCAGGTTCAGAAGCAATTTCCGCTTTGTCATTTTCTCAGAGAAGGAGGAGTGTAAGTGACAGGGCACAGAGGTACAACCCAATCTGCAATGAGCTTACTCACGCTCAGCTTTCTCAGACTGCCATGAGAGTGGCCATTTGGAAACAGCTGACCCATTTCTCCATGACTTTGTGGCATTTTTATTTATATTCAATGGAAAATGCTGCTTTTGATTCAGCAGCTATTTAAATGTACTTTGCATAAGCTGTTTGAGAAATTATGAAGTGAATACTTGGACAAAAACCAAAGAGGATGTCTTCCAGTTGCTCATATTCTGCCCTGGAAGTGGTAAATGCTTGATCCCTAAGTAAAGAGGTTTCTTTAATCAGTTTTTGTATGCTGTTTTAACTTGCTTTTTTATTACATAATGCTAATTTGGGAGGGACAGTGCTTGCCACTTTGGTTCTTACGTCTCTGGAGTCACCCCACCAGTTCTGACTGACTTCCAGGTAGAATTGTGAGGAAGAGCCGACACGAGGTAATTGTGGTCTTTTGAAGGCTAGAAATATGTGAGCTAGAGGGTGCTAGGGGAATCTTACTTGCAAATGGTAAAATGTTAGTTTCCTTCAGAAGATGCGCTTGATGCTCTAACAGGATGAGGTAGTAGGTTGTGTGGTTTCAGGGTAGTGATTTTGCCCCAATCAGGAGATAACTATACAACCTACTGCCTTCCCTGATAAGCAGCATAACAACATCAGTGTCTTAATTCACAGAAAAACAAGAGCTAAAATACACTTCTGAGACCAGCAAAGTAAGTCCAGGTACAGTTGTTGTTATCCTGTCCGTAATAGCTCTTAATTTAGTGTCTTGCATTATTTTTAATAACTGCTTGCAAAATAATTATCTTCTTTAAAGTCTTTATCATGAGAAATTGAATTAAAGAACTTTTGCTTATTTCAAAGTTTGTCTGCTCTTGATCTGTTTCATTTCTGGTTCATTCAGTGGAATGAAGTTATTGTGGGAAATGATTCAAAAAATGCTGTGAACTTTCCTTCAAGTTGTTTGTATTTCCTTGACACAAACTAAGGTTTGTGTGCAACAAATTTTACTAGCAACATACTTATTTTGTTCAATCTTATCTCCCCTTCAGGAATCTTCCACTGTTCTACAAATAATACCAGATTAAGTCACACAACATTCTCCAGCAGGTCAGCTTTATATTACAGATAAAAAGCTCTAACAGTGAAAATCAACAGATTAAAAAAAAAAAGAAACCCAGACATTGATTTGTGCCCTCGCTTTCCCCTAAGCAGACTCATTTCATGACATGTAAATGCCCCCAAAAGAGAATTCTCTGCTGTCTAAAAGTCACAAATTGCACCTGGAAGACCATGAACAGAAAATGTTAGGTCCATTAAAGACATTTTGAGGACACAAAGTACACCCAAAAAAAATCTTGTGGAAAAAGGGAATATAACAGCAAGGTGCTGCTTTTGGTTGTGTACACAGAAATCATTCTCCCCACATGTGAAATATACCAGGAAATAGGAATCATCTTAAGGTTACCTTAAGAGCAGAGGTAACAAACCATTTGTATATATTTTGATTTTACATCATCTCATTACTGTAGATTGCAGTGAAAAGTTAGTCATAATCCTCTATTCCTATCTCACATGCTACACAAAAGAAAGCCTTGCTCACATAAAAAGCATTACCCTCATATGTGTAGCTTGGCAAGCTGAGATGTCCAGGGTGAAAGTAAACGAGAAAACTGATGTTACATTTGACAGCAGAACCTGGTATTTTACTGCTTCTCTGATCCAAAAATATCACACGTTATCTGTACTCCAGTGGCATTTGAGGTCATTCAACACCTCAAAACAGGACCTTTTGTTAACACCTTTAATGAAAAGTTAGGAATGTTCTTTCACTCATGTTCGTAGAGAGGGATAAAGGCAGTTGGTAGAAGAGGAAAAATTGCTGGGTGTCTGAAAAACAGAGGAGAATAGGCAATACTGGGGCTGGTTTTAATCTTCTCTTTTCTTCTTGCTGTTTAAAGAGGATCTCTTAATTTAAAACTGCTGTAAGGATACTTACCATGCTGGCCATGTTCAAGGGCTGCGGGACATGCATTGCAGATTCTGAACTCTCTTTCTTCTGCTGAAAATGCAGACTCACAGCTGCAGTGTAAACATCTTAGATGAGTGTGAGGAGCGATTGCATTGTGTGTAGCTTAAAACATACCGCTTCTCTCCAGGATAGAAAATTGGCTGGAAATTTCTGGTTTAATCTTAGTATTCAGTATCTACATTCAGTATCTACATAGCAAATGTTGTGCATGGGAGAAAGAGGTGAAAAGAGGGAAAATGCGTTCTACAATGGGCTGTCTCTGAAGTTGTTTAAAAATCTTTTGGCTCTGCCTGGGTCAGCATTTTGTTCTTGGTAATGAGCTGTGAGTTTCCAGATTCTAGTCATTCTGGCAATCCCATTTAAACAAAGGGCAAAAAAATTCCATAGTGTTCTCTTTGCTAGGATCTACAGTAAATGCAAAAACATGTGCCTATATTTAGCAGTGTGCAAGCCTGCAGTTAATCAGGTCTGTCCTTAGCAGTAGGTGTCATTACAGCTAATGGGAACTCCAATAGAAACTTTAAAGCAAAACTGTGGTACCAAATATTTTCCAGAACTCTATACTGAAAATGTTTGTATCAAAATGTAAGTAGTAGCCTGGGCTGCTGGAATCATGATGAAAAACAAGCTGGTTTTTTTAAACTCAAGTCAGTGTTACGTGTTTTTGAGGCCATGTGTTGTGTTGCCCGTGTTAGGTGTGAGGAAAAAGCATAATCATGAGTGCACATAACATGATAAGTGTGTATCATAACATACACTTTAATAAGCTGTGTCTGCTTCAACATGTTGTGGAGTGTTTTTTAGTGTAACAGCACAATTCCCTTGTGCTCGAAGAGGTTCTCCAAAGGGGGCCTGGTCCCAGAATTGTGCTCATACTGGGAGACAAATATTAAATGAGAAGAAAACAAAATGTTAGCAGAAGTCATGTGTGGTAAAAAAACATGCACCATTCAGAGAATCGGAGGTCTGAGCGTATTGCTAATTACCATGAATGTGATTGTGCACAGCAGTTACCTAGAGGTGGTGTAGCTAAAATCTGTTTAATTCCAAAGGAGGGGTTTTCTTAACTAACACTGTGCAGTTCTCACAGTATGAATGCATACCAGCAATGGGAATAATGGTTATTGGGATTACGGATTAAATGAAGTCATTTTTGTCATGAAACCGGACATCAAATTGAAGGTGGGAAGAGAGGGAGGGTACAGAATTGGATTAAAACTGCAAAAGGGACTGGTAAAAGCATGGTGGTGGTTATATATGCTGGAATGTGACCAGGACTCCATGGATAAACTACGTATGTTTAGGGAAAAAAAACAACAACCAGGAATACCAACAAATGGTTATCCAAGCAGGATAATTGCACTGAGTTGACTTCTCCACCAGGCAGGCGGATGGGATGCAGCAGTCCAGCTGTGAGTCCCCGAAATGCTTTTGCATGGCAGGAGCTCCCCATGCGTGTTGCATCGCTCCAGGCGAAGAAAAGCAACGTCAAAGCACTCCAGGAGTTACAGACCCCAAGAAGTGTTTGTATCTTCAAGTCTCTCTCTGTGTGAGAGATGTTTGTAGCTCTCTGCCTTGGACTGAATTACAACATGAATTAATACACTTAATGGAAGTGCAAGAGCTGAAGCCCATCTAGGCCAGTCAATGACAGGATGCGCCAAATGCTGCCTCACCTGCTGATAATGTTTGGAAGGTTTCAAAGCAAAAAGAATGGCACTGACTTTAAAAACTTTTACCAGGAAAAAGATCCAACAACGTGCTCTTGAGATTCAGAGACTTCAAAAGGATGTTAGCTCTAAGAAGGCAACACCCTCTCTGGTTGCACCCAGGAAATCCTGCTAATGCCATTGATTTTACCCAAATCAAACTGAGGGGGGAGATGTAGCCCACACTGGAGAAGGCTGTTTAACTACGTGTAAATCAGCTCAAGGAGCGTGTCTGCTCATAACCCCTCTTTTAAACCCCCCAGCCCAATCAGGCCTTTGGTACAATGGCACTGCTATCAAGGTGGGCATGCCTCTTCTTGGCAGAGAGGAGTTCCCCTAGGACCACCCAGGATATGCCACAGGGCCTTCAAGCACCGTCTGTAGCCACAATTTAATACAACCTCAACTGTCTTCCGTAGTTCTTGAACCCAAAGTTTGTTCAGGTTTGGGCTGTAGCACACGCAGCCCAGCTCAGTGCTGAAGCACAGTCATGTCTGCCTGGCTTACTCTCCATGTACCTTGCTGCAGTTTCACTGAGGACCCATCAAGGAAGCAAATCTGGGCTCCTGGTAAAAAATGTCCATCCTGTGGGCTTTGCAGAACTAGGGGAGCTGTGGGCAGCTGAGCTACAGACATCTCTGTTGCTGCAATGCAGATGCAAGAAGTGGAATCAGTAGGAAAAAGTAAAACTTGGGCCAGGCCTAAAAGCAGCACACAATACTTGAATGACAGGAGCATCAACAAAACATTTGAAAGCTATATTGGCATGGCTTCAGTCTGGGTGGCTCAAAACCATCCATGAAGGTATCCAGGTATTAACTTCTATTACAAGAATTATCGGAGATGGGAGGCTTTGAAAATGTCTATGAAGATCTGAGATTCAGTGACTTGGATGCGTAGATCTTGCCAAAAAAATCAATGCCAGCACTGCTTAACAGAGCAAGACACATCAAAAAACCTAGGCCAAAATACCCACAGATTTTTCAAATAGATCTGTGTTCCTAAGTCACTTTGGCACTTCTAATTGTTTTACAATTAACAGTAATGATTACCAGACATGCTAAGCATTTGATGCTATAAAGGTTTTTGTCTGGTTGTAGCATACAGTTCATGCCTAGTCTCCAACACAAATCAAAACCATATGAGTAACCAGGTTAAGAGACAACCAAGTTGTAACCAAGTTCCCTGATGTGGCTTATGTTTGTATTCCAGCCAGGGCCTGAGGCTCTTACTGGAGATTTTCCCTGTCCAGATTGCATATTCAAATATAAACAGTAATATTTCCACGTTCAAGAAGCCCAAGTGAGATTTTATAATGCAAACAAAGGCATTAGTGTATTAAAAAATTTCAATGAGCTGAAAATGTACAGCAGTTTACATATTAGTATATGTTTTTAATTAACACTTGGAAGAGGGCAAGAAACACTTGATGCACTTAGAACTAACACAAATAAAAGTACCTTTCTTACATGTTTCTCTGTGTAAACGTATAAACTGAAAATTGAATAATTCCTGATAAGGTAAATTGACATTTACCTTTTGTGGAAAATGACAGCTTAATCCATCTTCCTTTAGACAGCAAGGCAGGTCTTTCAAACATCTCGATTTCGGTGATGAAAACAGCTCACTTTTTCTGGAACTGTTTAGAGTAAAACACAGTGTTTAGCCCTGGAGGGTCTGGGAGGTTTCAACCTAATCTCAGTCTTTACAGCCCTTCCTGAGCAGATTATTCCCATGTGGACAGTTACACGCTCTTCTCTCTGGATTTAACCTGAATTTGGTACTGTCTCTCTCACATCTGTTAAAAAGCTACCCTGCGAGCTTGACAAATAGTGTTGGAGCAGTGACTATTTGAAAATCAGATGGGGAATCCCATAGGTCCTATTTTTATTTAGGCTTGGCTTACTGGCTCGTTCCGGTGACCTCTGCTGAGGTTAGGCATATGATACTCATGGTTAGAATATTAAAACTTTTATTTTCTTTTTAAAGTTTTGACACGTCCAAAACATTGGTTATATTTTATTTTTCTCTCCCTTTTTTGCTGTTTACCATGGCTAAATGAAAATGATTGATGGCCCAGGATTTAATGATTTACCATTTATTTTCCCATCATATCAAAACTCGGAGTCATTTTGGAAGTTCAGTTGGAGAAATTAGTTTCCATTTCATTCTCCTTTGCAATTCAGCAGCTTTTGCACAGCTGAAGTTTTAACAGTAGCAAAAAGAACCCTTATAAATACATTACGTTTTAGACATTCGTCATATTGTACTAGCTGACAGAAAAAAGAAAAAGTGATCATCCCCCAGTTCTATTAAAACTTGAGCACAATGAGAATTAGGAAAATCTCCCTGAGAAAGTTTCCACGCTTGAAAAAAAGATTTTTCACACTGGAGTAAAGAAAAGGAGATTGTAATATCTGGCATATGGTAGTATATCCATAGCTCAAGCTATTCCCAGATTTCTAATGGAGGGTCTACATCTACGTCAGTGCGGGTACATATGTGAACACACAAAAAGAAAAGGTCATTGCTCACATGAAGCTAAAACAGCTACAAAGGGAAACTGCCCTCAGCTGATGATGGCGTGATCCTGCCTACAGCTACGTGAACCACGCTCGGTGTCGGCCGCTGGGAGCCGAGGTGTGGTTTGGCCATTCGTGAGCCCAAACACGTGGTGACTTCCTTTTCACGGATAGTGCCACGTGGAGGTAAACGCCTCAGTGCACACCATGTGGCTGGTGTCACCGGGCTTTGCTCCAACCTCCCAATACACAAACCTTCAGCGGCATGTCGCCTTCAGCAGGTTATCTCCCCCAAAGGTAGTAAGCTGCACATTTTCCCAAAAAAGATTTAAAGTGTTCGTATCACTCTCCAAATCTGGAGAAGCCTAGGAACTCTTTTTTTCTTTTTATTTTTGGTGGTCTGTGTCAATTGGAGATGATGCCTTTAATCATCAGAAACACGGAGGATGTGTTACTCATTAGATTCTTGCAGTTGGTACCCTAATTTGGATAGCCTGATGGCTGAGGGAGGGAGAGGAGAGGGAGCCCACGAGGGGCCGGGGCAGCCTGCGGTGATACCTGCAGGCAGAGGGCAAGGGGCTTTGGGCACAGCTCTCCATTAACAGAGAAGAAGGCAGGGGCGAGCCCCTCGCCTGCAGCAGGTAAGGGAAAGGCTGTTCCCCCCCATCCCGGTGAGGAAGCACCGAGGCTCATGGGCTTCTCACCTCAGCCTGAGGGAAGCCAGGGTCCGGTGGCCACCGTGCAACGGGCAGGGGCCTGTCTGCTGCCGCCTTTCCAGCCTCAGCCCCCACTTCTCCCAGCTAAAGCTTTGCCGGGCTGATTTACAACTCCCTCCGAGTGCCTGGGATGGAGTTATAGCCCCTTGTATTACACGGTGCCTTCTCTGTTATTCTTTCTGCAAGCCACAGATTTATGATGGCTTTTAAGCCAGGCAGCACATAAAGAAATATGATCTTAACAAAATATAGAAGGGACCGAAGGAGGTCAGAGTGTGGGAGCTGAACACTATTCAGTGATCCAGGATTTCCTTTTATTTACTGCTCACACCTTTTCAATCTCAAGTGGTCTTTCAGCTGTCTCAGGCGGCCCTGCCCAGTGGCTGGGGAGGAGTCTGTAATCCACTGAGCCGGGATGCTTTCCCATCAGCGGATGTCTTTTATTATGATTTAGCACACGTAGGAAATCCCAAAATACCAGTGGTGAATTAAATGAATTTTAGACACAGAGTGCCAGAAAGACGCATAGCATCAGGGTAGGTAGGAGTCCCACATTCACCTGAACAGGCTTTCTATCTCCTGCCATCTCTTACTGTGGCACCAACCCATGCTTTTCTAGGTTACTGGTGTCCTCCAGACATACCTCTGCTTTTGGTGCTGAAGGAGAATAATTTATGATAGTCTTTCAAAGAGAAGTGGAGCAAAAGCTATGCCTGATTTCAACAACGTGATGGTGTGGTGATGAAAGTAATGTTGTGAGTAATTCTTCTTTACAGCATTATTTACATGCATTCAGCAATTATTCCAAAACTGTAGCACATAGGAAAAATACAAGCACTGCCCTTTTTCTGCAGACAGATAATGTGAGACCTTGCAACAAACACAGGGTGACACGAGCACAGGGCAGAGCTGCACACAGTCACCTGCATTAAACACTCTACATCAAGATGCAAAGGAAAAGAGCTGGCAAGAGCTGTAATTACAGCCAATAAATGACTCCTGAGCCAACACCTGCTGCTGAGCCCCTGGTCTTGAAACAGAAACAGGAACTTTTTCACTCCTAGGTGAGTGCCATAATCCCCTCCAGCTACAGTATTGTTCCTTTCATTAGTGAGACAAGCTCTGATGTGCTCCCTTTCACTTAGATTTGTTATCATTATTTCTCTATCTGAGGAAAGAAATTTGTCTCCCTTCTGGTTGTAGCCTAGGGCTGTGGCCAACACAAAACTGCCTCCTTGGGGTTTTCTGCAAGTAAATTTATCTGAGTACAGAGGTGACTCAAGTTTATAAAGTTAGTTTTCAACACAGAATATCTTTAAAGATAAGTAAGCCAGTTATTGAAAATAATTTGCGTGAGGTTTGTTACACCCCTCAGCTACCTGCCACTGCTGCCGTTTCTTCCCCAGGTATAGTCCCTCAAATCCTAGGGCTTTTCACTAGAAGGTCACAGCTGTGGATTTCCTCCTGAGATACATGATCCCCTCCAAAATTAAATGCAAAGAAGGGTGAGTGATGTAACTTTGCTGGAAAGGGCTATGGATGTCCCCCCACTAATCTTGGCATCCTCATGTTCCCTAGCTGTCTATTTTCCTACCGATTATTGAATTTCTTATGCTTATTTCTTCACAGTATGTGCTGTTCATGATGACATCAATCAGCAATCTCTTTCTGAAACATTAACACTACAGTAGGTGTTTAAGTGTAGTATCTAATTCAGTCCTTGTGTATTTTGAATATGCAACTGATAATGTATGACAAGACCTCTTACAATATGAACATGCTACCTCCTTTTTCAATGTTGTTTTGATGAGTGACCTCATCAGAAGATCTTAGGTATTTGCTAAGTGGTTGCCCTCAGTTTAGTCTTTGATTATTGATGAAGATCAGCAGGGAACAACTGCATCCTGCCTAATGCAGTAAGACATGAGGAATGGCAGATTCAAAATGATCAAAAAGAGGTTCTTTTTTTCCCAAGCTGTTATGGTTAAACAGTGGAGATCTCGGACAGCAGTAAGAGTGAGAGGCATATGTGGAAGACCATAACAGATGTAGCATTCCTGTCTCAGCTAAGGATGGATCCTTGGAAGGATGTAGTCTAATTTTATGAATGGACTTTTAAGTTTAAAAGCTATAAAAGGGTTTTCTTATGGTAGGAGCACTGGCTCTAAAAGTTTTGGCAAGAAGCTGCCGCAGTACTAAACTTGCTGTCATTTAGTTGGGTCTTCTCTTCAATATGTTTGCTTTGCAGTGGTGACTTGGCTTGAAAAGAACGTTGTGGGGATAAACATGGTGAAGATAAATCTCAAAGCTGCATTTGTGTGGGTCCCTGACTTTGGCCAAGGGTAGACTTCCAGCTGAAAGCAGTCTCAAGTTGATAGCAGACTTTGATAGGGGTGAAAGTTAATAATTTTTGCATTATGTGTCACTGCCTTTATAATATAAGGTACTTGGCCTATGCAAGAGTCATGAAGATGTTCCTCAGATTCTGTTCTTTCTGTCAGGAGCCTTTTGCCCTTGCACTTGATTTGTGTGCTCAATTATAACCATTCCAGTGGGACACATAACTGGGATTTTATGATAGAATGAAAGTATAAAGTCATAGCTTAAACTGTATTACGCTGCTTGCTGGGCTGTTATGCATATTTAAATAAAGAAAGGTCAAAATACTGTACCACCATAGAAAGGAGCAAATGATGTCTTTATCTGTAGAACAGGGATAACACTATATGCTTATATACCAAGACTTACTATAAGTTTAAGGGCACAAAACCTGAAGGTTTTATTTAGCACGGCTAGGACATGTTGTAACAACTGTCCGATACTGGTTAACTCTCAAGCAGTAGCTGAGGGGCCTGAACCTTTTACACTTGCAGTTCTTTACACTTAATAGTTTCAGGTGAACACAGCCTCTTGTTTCCTACACAACCAAAGACTCAAATATAGACCGTACTGCTCATAAAGTAATAACAGAAATCAGTGATCAGTTCTAAACTTTGAAAATGTTCATTCTTCTCTAGGTGGCAAATCTAGATTCAGCTTCTTTATGTGAAAAGAAGAAAAACTAAATATATCTTGAATTTTCTACTCCATAGCTACAAGCAGAAAATACTCATGAATCAAAAACGAAGGCCTGTAAATATTCTTATGGCTCTATAGTGTACTTAGTCTCAACCAGGGACTGCAGTACACCACAATTCCATAGCTACAATAAATAGCAGCAGACTCCAGAGCCAAGCAAGAAATGTAATTAAAAGCAAACTGATACATGTCAATCTGTTGACACAATCTCTCACTCTTGCATCTAAAATATATACAGGCCTCTTTCTGGGGACACTGGGTGATTTAGACTTCAATTTCACTTAAGAAGCCACTCAACCAATGCTATCCAGCGGCTGTCTGCCCATGTGCTACATAAAAACTTTGTTAACTAAATGTATTGATGTCCCATTGCTTTGCATGCTTAGTCTATCAGCTGTTATTTGCTAATTTCAGAGACTCAACAACATTTTCCTGTGCTTTAAATAGCCAGACACCACTAAATTTTTAGGAGGAACTACGTTTGGCAGCTAGTAAGTACGACGGTACTAGTGTAATAGATTATATTTTGGCTTTAAGTAAGCTTGGCAACTGCGAGGAAATGTCTCACTGATGCTTTAGTAACAGACAAGCTCTGCTCATGTTAGCATCGTTTGACAAGCTGTTCTGTAAACATTTAAAGAAATGCAGTTTCTTGTTGATTTGTGCCCTAAGTCTACCTTAGCACTACACACTTGAGCCTGAACTCGCCCCTTCTCCCTCTGTCCCCCTGTGTACCTACAGTTGGCTGGACATGATGCTGTAAGCCCCGTAGTTGACACACAGGAAGGTCTGGGTTAGATGGTAACTCTGGAGATCATCTCGTCCAAACTGCTGTTGAAAGCAGCACCTTAGATTAGGTTATCCAGGGCATTGCCAAGCAAAGTCCTGAATATTTCCACCAAGACAGTACCCACCACTTCTCTGGGAAGCCTATTGCAATGCTCAGGTGTTCTCTGGCTGAAGAGTTCATTTTTTCCTATATCTAGAAGGAGTTTCCCCTAGAGCAACTTGTGCCCACAGCCTCTTGTCCTGCCACCAGGAATCCTTTTGAAGATAGTATCTTCATCTTCTTTACAACTACCTTCTTAGGGCATTAGAGACACGGACTAGATCCATCCTAAGCCTTTTCTTCTCTAGACTGAACAAATCCACTTCCTTTAGCCTTTCTTCATATGTCAGGTTTTCCAAGCCCCTAATAATTTTGGGACCCTCCAATGGACCTTCCCCATTTTTTCAATGTCTAGAGCTGGGGGGCTAAATGTCAACATTAAATTCCAGGTGTGGCCTTACAAGTCCTGAGTAGTTACATATACATTGGCTGGCCTAATTAGTAGGTCCGTGCAAACACTGGCAGTTTGTGTGACTTCGGACTAATGATATTTTGATACTGATTTTTCTGAACCTGTCATGGGATTTAGGAATAATACAAGGCTTTTAGTTATTTTTATTTTCTGAGGAAGCAAAAACACTTTTTCCTCAGAAAATAGAAATATGTAAACAGTGTATGTGACACTAATGAGTTCTGTCATAAAATATATTAAAGCAATATTCAATTGCTGTAATAGCAAAATAGCTTCTGACACAATATTAAATAAACAGTTCCAACTAGCCCTCAAAAATTAGAGGCTATGGATATTGAGGACCAAATCACAGCATCTTGTATCTTTGAGCAAAAATTAATCTATTAATCTCATTTTATTTATAGTGCTCTTTGTTGACTTACATCCATATGGTGTTTTGCCTGGTACACACTCTATTGATGCACTGCTAAACGCAAGTGAACTATGGAGTCTTTGGAGTCTTTGTTGCCAAAACTTTTCTTACATTACTGTGTTTCCTCAAGAATGCATCTGTTGCCAGTACCTGACTAGATCAATAAAGATAGATCTTTTCTTTCATTCACAGATGTACTAAGGAACCTTCAGAAGATTATTGCATTAGGGATATCCTAATCAGCTATTGTTAAACCAAAAGAGACATCTGCATTTTGCATTCATAGAATCATAGAATGGTTTGGGTTGGAAAGGGACCTTTGAAGGTCACCTAGTCCAACATCCCCTGCAATGAGCTGGGACATCTTCAGCTAGATCAGATTGTTCAGAGCCCCATTCAGCCTGACCTTGAACGTTTCCGGGGATGGGGCACTTACCACCTCTCTGGGCAACCTGGGCCAGTGTCATTGTAAAATATTTCTTCCTTATATCTAGTCTAAATTTTCACTCTTTTAGTTTAAAGCCATTATACCTTGTCCTAGCACAACAGGCCTTGCTAGAAAGTTTGTTCCCATCTTTCCTGTAGGCCCCTTTAGGTACAGGAAGACCACTATAAGGTCTCCTCGGAGCCTTCTCTTCTCGAGCCTCAAAAACCCCAACTCTTTCAGCCTTTCTTTCCAGGAGAGGTGTTCTGGCCCAATCATCACTTTTTGTGGCCCTCCTCTGGACTTGCTTGAACAGATCCATGCCTTTCCTGTGGTCTATTAAAGGGAGGCTTTTTTTAAAAAAAACCCAAACAAACAAACAAAAAAACCCCACCACAAAGCAACCCCTAGAATATATCTCTTCATTAACTGAAGCTCTGTTTACTGCAGTAGTGATACATAAATCAAAGCAACCAAGAATACAGCCTACTGTTAAAAGATTTGTCTGTGCACTTGACCTGTGCTTCAAGTTTGTTTTCATATGGAATAGTAGAATTCCACATTTGTGGAATAAAAGAATATGAGACTTCATTTTAAAACATCTACAACTCAGCCTGGAAATAGAAAATTAATTTATTTCTGTATCAAAATAAGTTCAGAACCATAGATTAACTTACTCCTGTTGCAAAATACTAATACAAAGACAAGAACTCAAAAAAACCCAAACCAAAGCAAAACAAAAAACCCTAAATGGCAGTTATTTCATCAAAACATAGACCTTAAATCAAATTTTCCTTTTTCATCATACTTATTTTGCCTATTTCATCCTATTCATGGCAGTTGTCCTGCCATGACGTGATTCCTTTTCTGAATGAACAATACAGTCAGTGTACTGAAGTATTTTTTAAATTTTGCATTATCTAGCATAGACTAACTACATAACAGGATTTCCCAAAAAGCAGAACAAGATCTGGATATATGAAACTAATAGGTTTGGTGTTTGTAATTAATACCCTGAAATGTGTCCAGCCTGATGCTAAATCAAATGTTTAGTAGGCTAAAAGTACTGCGAGCCAAAATAAGATTGAAAACCAATGTGATGATACTTGTCCATTTTCTCCGAAAGCTGGAAGGAATCCTGAAAATGGAAAATTAGAAGCAGGAGGAAAGGAAGACATAGGGAATGACTCAACAGGTGACGAAAATGCAACTGAGATTGCATATGTGCAACATGATCAGGCTGGAAAAATAATTAGTTGAGCTGGGAGGATGGCAAAATGAACCTGTAGTGGAAGGAGCTGGCTTAGTCAGGAGATCAAAATCTGATGCTGGAGAGAGTCTGAAGCTGAGCCTGAGCAATCCAATTTGAGTTTTTCAAAATGCAAATTCCTCCTGCTCCACAGGACATCGTCTAGTGAATGGAGTATACATTAGCTTAAAATAACTCCTTTTGAATTGGTCTTCAACCTGAGAGTTTATCTCAAACAATATCTAAACTCTTGAGTGTGTGAGATTCTGCAAGCCAAGCGAGAGCCAGAAGGATCTCCTGCAATTCAATATTCAGCAGCTGTTGAAGCATTTAAGTTTCTAGTGTGCAAGAGGGAGTCATGGAAAAAAGAGTCAGGGGAAAAGAGATTTTAGAAGCACTGTTATTGACTTGCAGGTGTAAATGTCCATTGGAGATTGAAGTAAGTATAGGGGAACTGGCAGAGAGGACTTGAAGAGAAACATGGAAGCTGCTGAGAAAGATAATGTTTCAACACTGTCAGGATTGTCAGTATGCATATTGAAGATGGCAAGGTTGAAAAATGAAATACTGGATTAATATAACGCATCAAGTTGAAATAAACTGGATCTGAAGAGAAGCTGGAGAAAGATCAGACTGGGACACCAGTGATCACAGCAGGGGTGTGGAAGTATTACAAATATAGATGAATCAGAAATATAAAATGAGAAATATAAATATATTTCAGAATAATCAGAATTATAAAACTTAAAATTCCAAACATTGGGAATCTGGGTTAGAACTTGAGCTGACAAATTTATCTGAGACTCTGGAAGATGCATGTGAAGCTCTGGCAAAAGACAGAAACTGAGACACCTAAAATATTAGGAAATTTTATTTAAGAAAATCTGTAAAGAAGTAGTAGACATTATAAAGAAAAGAATTGAAACTTCAGAATGTCTTACAAATCCTCAGTATGAATCTGTCTTAACATCTCACTTCCTCGCTTCTTACTTATTTAATATGTTTTCCGTGTACAATAGTGCTTTATGCAAAGTTTCTTATGCAGCAAGTGTTACTGACAATATAAAGCTACTCTTTGAAAGAAGAGTTACTTTCCCTTTTGGCACTTCTAAATATTTCTGTTTCAACATCGTGCTCCTTTCCCTGCAGGATCTGAGTTGCAGAGCCTTCCCTCAGTCCCCGGTGGAGGCCTATTTGTATTGGCTTTGATGGGAGCAGTAAGCTGCTTGGTTTCATTTTAACTTTTCAGGGGAAGAGTTTATTCGCAAATGAATTACACAGCATGAAATCTTAAAAGCTGCAGTTAGATGCTCATGGAAAAAATGCATAATGAGTTTGTTTGGGAAAAACGTTACAGAACTGATATTCTCCTTGTGTGAAAGGGCAATGTGGTTACCTGAAGAGAGAGCAGGCAGGATGAAAAAGGCAGGCATCGATGCCAACGAGTGACAACGTGCCCATTAGGTGAACTGCATGTGGAGACTGGAATGAGAAATGCTGCACCGGAAGAACAAAAATTCCTGATTTCCAAATAGCATGTCCAGAACGTAGTCTGCTGAACTGGCCACCTTGCTTTTGGGATGTTTAGAAATGCTCTGCAGTAGTAAGAAACTGAATACCCTGTAAGCATTACAGTTAACTTCTGTCTCGTCTTTTAACTCTCTATGGCCATTTGTTTAGTACTAACAGCATGCATTGTATTTTAGAGCGATAATAAATTGTTATGCTTGAGGCAGGGTAGCTCCTACAAGTAGAGTGTCTTTGATCCTTAGGAAGTTACAAACCTCACAGAAACTGGTCGACATCACAGCTCCTTTCATCCAGTTTGTTTACTGAAAGCTGAAATAGAGGATGCTGCCATGACAGCTGCAAATCAGCGTGACAATACTGGGGTAGGTTGTGAGCTGAAGCCTCAAAAATAGACCTCCTGACTCTGAAAACAGTTGTGGGAGCCAGGTCCTTGTTTTGGTGGAGCTGGGTGTGTCCAAGACAGAAGCCAGAAGCAGAAACGGAAGCAGAGAGGTGTTTTTGGGAAAACCAACACTTTGAGTACATTCTTTGTAAATAAATAGGATTATGTACAAAAAAAAAAAAAAAAAGTACAGGTTATATCTTCATCAGTTAATCTTCCCAATGCAAACAACATGCAAGATTTCAAAGCTGATTAACTGCTGGGGCTAAAGAGAATAAACACTGACAGTCTCACAACAAAATCTAATAATATTACATAAGAGCTGGATGTTTTCTAAAAATATTTAGATTAACAGCAGGTAGCTTCCCAAGGTGAGCTTGCATGTGACATAGAATTGAGGAGATAAAACCTTTGGGGCAGCTACACTGTGTCTGGGCAAATTAGGAAGCCCAGCTGCAATGCTGCCAGTTCAGAAAGTCAAGAGGGATAGATGAAGCCACCAGCCAGCTGGCTGCCACTGAACAAAAGTTCTAAGAAGTATGGAAGAACAAAAAAACTCTACTCCTTTTGGCTCATACCAGCAGAGAGAAACTGTAACAGCGAAGATCTTGCAAAAGGAAATTAAAAGATTGTCAAGAAATTAAAAGCTGTCAAGATTCCTTGATGTGGAGCCATGGGTCCTTCCAGTATTTCAAATTTTCTTTTACTTTGGATAGAGATGCTAGTATTTATAGACCCAAAAACATGTTCCATAAGAGAGAGTGGAAGGTTATTACTATAAAAGCCTAAATTTTCTATGGACACCACATCAGTCAAGACTAGAATGATTCTGCAGCTCCTGGTTTGGGAACAACAAACTAAAATAGACCTAAAACATAAAGAGTTGGGATGGGGATAGGAAGGATGGAAGTGGTTGCTTTACCTTAAAATAAATAGAAAAGGCAAATATTAGCTGTAGAGAAAAATGTCTTATTTCAGCACACAGGTAAAAACCTTCCCTGAAGTTATAATTCCTGCCTCGCTATCAGCCAGATCTTCTCCATAAAGGAAAATTCACCAGCCAGCAGTTTGAGTACCGCAGGTGTATGAAAAACATCACCAATTTATATTGGGTGATTATTTCCAAATTGTTCCATAAAGTCACTGTGATTAAGCTCATCAGTGCTGTAAATGCCTGGGATGAGTATGAGTACCAACACCAGATAAAATCCATGCAGGATGGAGACATTGCATTTCTGTGCTTGCAAAACCCAGCCCCAACCCACCAGCTGGTGGCAGGAAAAGCTTCTGTGGCTGGTCACCATGTAAATTTTTTTTAATTCTCTCTTGTAGGGTGTAGAGCAACAGGTGGTGATGTATTAAGTTTCTTTGGAGGCATTTTTGAAGAGAAATCACACTGGGCCTGAATCTAACAATGAAAAATGGCATGATGTCTTCATAGGTTGCAAGAAAATGTAGAAGGAAGTACAATTTATGGGAGCAGCAATAATGCGTCAGCTTTTTCTGGGAAGGCTGCAAAGACACATAAAATACAGCAATGCAAACAAGCACAGTATAATTAATTTGTTTAATTCACACCACAAAGCAACACAAGATAAGCAAACAAGATAGCTTGATGTGGTCCAAGGAGGAATATTTGGCAGCCTGTGAAGTAAGAATGAGTCTCAAATTGTAATGGGGGGGCTGTGAAAAGCTATGCTTGGAGGATGTTCTCAGAAGTGACTAAATCAAGCCATTAGGAAATGTTAAAAAAAAATAAATAAAAATCTTGATTTGTGATTATTAAACAGGGTTAGTAATCTATTACAATGAGGGGAAGGGGGCAATGTATGCCCCCAGGAAGCAGCTTTCAGCAGAGCGTGTGGGCTGTGAGGAGGGCTGGGTTTCTGCCAGAGGAGCCGTAGCCATGACCTGACCGAGCTGTGAGGAGCTGCTGATTTTGCCTGACTACACGAGGGGAAACCTGCGGTGTAGGCTTCTAGCAGAAAGGCTGCTTACCTCTTGGTCCTAATTAGGATTTTGAGGACTTCAGTGAGACATAGGGACAATGCCAACCATGCGCTAGCCGAGCGTACACACGTGTGCTTTACTCACCACTGGCTCTGCCAGTGACACAAGAGCTCAAAGCTCTCTGGACTCCAAGCCCTCAGCTGATGCTGTCACCTCGACTTACTGCGGGCAAAGTCGCCTCTCTTTCTACATCCTCTCGAAAAAAAAAAAGAAAAAAAAAGAACCAAATACGCCTGCAGCTGCAAGGGTTTCTCAATGTTATCCTGCCAGTAACACACAAGGAACGTCCTCATCTGCCATAAATCATGCTCAAACTAATATAAATATTTGTTAATCTAGGGCCCTTTTAAAGCTGTGTTACAGCTTTACCTGTAATTCTCATTAGGCAACACTGCAGCTTGTCTCTGCAATAACATCTAAAGCAGTCATTTTCTGGGACATCTGCGTTCAGCTGGAGGAGGAGGAGGGAGACGTATAGTCTCACTGACAAAGCCATGCAGCTAAAGCATGTTTCTGCCTCTCAAAGTTAGAGAAATGACAGTCCTCTGCCAGCCTGTGACCTCTGGATTGGTGGGTATGGACTTTTATCATGTGGAGCAGTCAGCTACAAATTGATAGAGAAAAAAAATTATTTTTTTGTTCTGTGAACCACATTATCCAAAGACTCACACCATTATTTCTTTCTTTGACTCCTTTTCTGGTTCAGTTCCGGTTCAGCTCTGCCTCAGCATAGTCTCAGCCAGGCTGAATATGAATTTCAGCTGAACCAAATCTCTGCTGGTTAAATGCCCCTTTCTTGTTGTAATACACATTATTTATCTAGGAATCAGAATGCAATTAAGAGTGAGGAGTACAAAAATTCTTTTCTGACTTTTTGTGACTCTTATAGTTGGATCTGTTACGACCTCTAAGTCTTCATGGCTATTGGAACAAGAAGGAGGGATGACCAGAATATATATTTTACATAAGCAAGATACGACATTAGAATGACACTAAACAACCCCTGAAAATCCCACTTACAAATATGGGAGATGTAGATTACCAATATCAGAGGCCTGTATAGAAACAAAGCAAGAGTAGACACTACCAATTTTGGATGTTTTGAAGCCAAAGTGCTGCAATCTGGACTGAAACTCTGTGACTCGAACCTCCCTCTTCAGAGGTCAGAATTAATTTTTAAATTACAAGATGAGATGAACCCCAATTTCAACTTACAAAAAATAAAGTTAATTTTTCAGCCGCCATCCTCTCATGTCAACAAAACTTCGAACAAATCAACAATTCCTGATACACGTAATGAAGTGTCTTTTTAACTGGAAGAGGCAAACTTGTGTTTTCCCCAAAGATCATTATACATCTTTGCAGCACTAGACTATATATGATTTGACCACTGTATTTCTAAATTACATAGTTTTGAAGTGCTTGCTTTTTATATGCATGTTTTGTTGCAAGATAAAATGAACTGTAATGTTGATTTCCTCTCAGCTGTCTCTCAATTTCCCATATATATATATACACACACACACATACATATATACATTATATGTAGTGGAGCTTAAATTCTTGGTATATTAATGATGTGTCTAAACTGTAACAACCTGGATATATAAATTTGACTACCAAGTCTACAGTGGAGAATATCTTCCCCATAATGTTTCATGGCATTTAACGCTACTTGCAAAGTTAGTGAATAAATTCTCAGGAAATACTGTGGTGAAAAGGTAGGTATTATTACTACTGTTATTGATATGCTCTTTCTTATACAGTGAAACAAGGCAGAAAGAATTCAGTTCAATTGACCTGTATTAGAGGTGCTACAGCATAGAGAGATCCAACCCAAAATTCTCCCCCTCTTCCTCATCCTTTGGACCTTAAAAACCTTTCTGCATAGAGTAATATTTAGCAAAGACTATGATTTTGTAGTATCCTCTGACTTCTGGGTTGCCTATACCAGTGACATGGTAAGCATCTGGGTGGACTGAGAAACAAATAGCCCACAGTTGCCACAATAATTTTGGTGGAAATCATTACGTGGAGCATCGCTGTTACTTTGGGAGGACTGTAGAATATTTTGGACTTAGGTAAATTACAACCACGAACTTTTTGTGTGCCAACTAAAACAGCACAAAAATATATTCCCTCCATGCCTAGCAGTTGCAAGGCTTTCACAAGAGAAAACGCAGCCATTTAACTATAAATAGCAACTTAACTAAAATTAGATAGAACTGGCAGGCTCTTGCCTATGAATGGGAGCACTGTTAATATGCTCATCAGGTACTGGAAGGGCTCCAAATCTGACAAGGCATGCTACAGCACAAACTTTCTGTGCCTGGAAAAATGAGCAGAAATGGCTGAATGAATAGGGCCAGGGATGTTTTCATAACTGGATAATAATGTCAGAGACTGCCTGACAATGCTGATTAAATTTAAAGGGAGTACTGCAAGTAGGGATATTTCTCCATATTCCTTATTGCATTGTGTTGTTGATGCTGACAGAAAATGCCATTAAATCTAATGAATAAAGAGATGTGGGAAATAATTTAGGGGAAAATTAGTACCGAGATACTCAGTAAAGTTAAACAAAGCTGGGTAATGGTGTAAATTTAAAGTACGTAACTGCTCTTGGATTGTTTTCATTCAGAAATGGTAAAGGCTTCTCTATACTCCTATGTGGTGAAGTTACTGAATAGCGAATAAAAATATGACTTGATGGAAACACCAACAATGATACTTGGCTTTCTCCAGTTCAAAATAGATCCTATAGCATAGAAAGTGCCATTATGGTCAAAAAACGGTAGAAAAACTTCAATTACATAGATGATATACGCTGCCCTTCTTTCTACACGTAGCACCACTGAAATACAGTCACTTCTGCACCTGCTATCAATCAGCTTACACTTCCATATATAGCTTTTTTTCCCCCTAAAATAATTAAGTTACCTCATACAAAGGCACCTTGAGGGCAAGCTGTATTTCCACAAGGGAAGTCAGAGCAAAGTAGCTGATGAATTGTGAATTTACACTGAGCTTATTGTACAGTGTCCCTCCCGTGTTGATAAACCATTCGTTCACTTCAGTTTAATTCACTTTGAGCGTGAATTAAGTTAAGGTAATTATGGCCAGCTGACTCCTACATGAGCGTCCATAGAGGAATTATATGCTCAAGTTATGTTCACTTTAAATTCGCATCTTTTTTTGTTAATTCATTTTGACATCTTGTGTAGGACAAGCCATAGGGTATTTTGGGCTTGTGCCAAAACACCTTGAAGATAAGGAAGGAGTTCTGAACTAGTCTCAACAGACAGAAGAAAAATATGATTATCAGAGGCTTCTCGATAAAAAATACTTGGGATTTTTTTTTCTATTAAATAGAAAAAATATAAATGGCTCAAACATAAAAGAATGTTTAAATAGAACTATGAAAATCTAATGTTTTTCATGAAAAACATTAAAATTAGAAAATATAATACTTGGTCTATGCCCTTCTCAAATCAATGATTGTCAGCCATAAGGAAAACACAAATTTACCCTATTATGTTCCAATTAATCTGATTGTTTAAATGGGCTAAAATATTTGCTATCATGGCTGTTTTTACAGAAATCATATCTTCATATACATTGTTTTTATTGTACGAAATTATTTGTCATACATAATTTCATTTTGGCTGCAGGAAAGAAGTGTAAATTATTCTAACTAAAAAATAATGGCCCTTTGAAACTGATACTGCTCCAGTCCTCCTGCAGATTTGCCACCATCATGTTAAAAAGACCGTATCAGTGGACTGAAGGCTTCACAAGGCTGGAATGAAAAGTAGGTTTAACCTTAGCTTGCAGATACTGTCTTTGGCTTAGGAGACAGTTTGTGTAAACCAAAACTTTGAAATTTAATCCTTCGGGGGTTAGAAACAAGACTGTTGTTTCTCATGAAGGGGATTTAATATTTGGATTAACCACTTTATTAGAAAGGTTATGACCTTTGTTTATGGAATAGATTCTGTATTTTTAGCCCAATAGGAATGAAGGCTTTGATGTACAGAGCACTGATAGTGAACTATGTATTTTCACTGGGGAAATGTTATGTGTCAGTTGAGGAGAAGGAATGAAGTCTAATGAGCATCCCAATGTGCCTGTTGAATAACCGTGTGTGCACGGAAGGAAAACAACCAAAGCAACAAACTCACCAAAAACTTCCTATATGAAGATATAAAACCTATTAGAATACTGCTGTATTTCTTTTGCAAAACCTCTTTTTGAAGCAAGCTTCTTAAACATAGTAATAAACTCTGAAGATTCAAGAATAAGAGTTTCAGAAGCAAAAATATCCTGGGTTCTGAACTGGGATCTTGGTAGAAAAGGTAATTAAACAAAAACTAACAAAGCAACTAATGAAAGTTCAGGGTCCACAACTCCAGCTTACTGTGTAACCGCATTTTGTTTTCCTTTTTCCTACTCCCTCACTTCTGCCACATCAAATATGCTTTGCAGTTATTTGTGAGATAGCTGCCACTAGAGGTCAGATGTTTATCATTCTCTTTAGTGTCATGAATAACCATTAGTGCTGAACAGTTTGAAAAAACCATCACTGCAAACTGCCTAAAATTATCCTTTTTCTTATTTATTTATATGTAGATACAAATACAAATTTGTTAATTTACATCAAGCTTATGCATTCTTTATGAATCATAGAATAGTTTGGGTTGGAAGGGACCTTACAGATCATCAAATTCCAGCCCCCCTGCCCTGGGCAGGGACACCTCCCACCAGACCAGGTTGCTCCAAGCCCCATCCAGCCTGGCCTTGAACCCCTCCAGGGATGGGGCAGCCACAGCTCCTCTGGGCAACCTGTTCCAGTGCCTCAATCAGAACACTTAAAATGTTGTTATAATTTTGTGTAAGAAATTTGTGGGTTTTAGTGTGCTATGTACAAAAATGAAATTTCCCCAAATTCCCAAACATCCCCAAATTCCTTGATTTGAGTTATTGCTGTACCAAAAATAATAGAGAAGCTATAGTTTGCACATTAGTAACACTGCTGTAAATAGTTGTTAGGTGTGCAATTTCATAACATAGAGAGCAATTTTTTACAGTAATTTGTACCAGCCCAAAGCAAATTAGTATGCTTCTCCTTTGGTGACAGATACTCCTGTCCCATGCATTTAGACTGGGTTCTGATAGGTGATCAGTGAGATGATGTAGACCAAGCAACGTAACCCCCACAGCCTGACAAACCAAAATTGCCAGGGAGACATTAGATTCAAAGAAATCAAATCCTCACAAATGATGTAAAAATTGGCAACTGAATAGTCAAAAGCAAAACAGATTGGTGTTTACCCAGTGATGTGGTCTCTTGACACTGCAAAATCAAATAGCCACCTGGGCTACTTTGCCCCCAAATGAGGGAGACTGGCAAAGTACCAGTATTCAGTGTAGGGCTGGAAACAAAGGACATGCAGCTAAAGGAAGCAGGGGAAAAGAGGTGGGTAGCTGATGTTACCATCACAAAAAATGCATGGGAAATCAACTTTTCTTTCTTTTCTGGCACACATACAGAGTTTGTGTGTATAGAAATAGGTTTACTAAATAAGTCCTTAATTTTTCCAGCTTGGTCCCAAGCTGGAACAATCAGTAATACAACCAGTATTATATCTTGTATAAAAATACGAAGAATGTAGAAAGCTCATTGGGTTTGGTCTTTCACAGTGAACGCAGTGAATATTTGTGGAGACTAACACAAACAGAGCAATCATTCCAGGTCCAAATATATAATCTTTTTGCAGATTATGAATATGGATATATTTTTATACAGGATCATAACACAATGGTTTGCTGAGCAAGGCTCAGAAGCGCTTAAGAAAAATCAAGAACTTAATTTGTTAACATAAGGTGTTATTTAAATCAATTAACTAAAACAGCACAAGGAGGTGACATCACTGCAATTGTATCCAGCTCTCCGGAACACCACCTATGCTATTGCACTCCCAACACCACATCTCCATAGGAATACTCATTAAATGATCTTAGGATGATGCCATCTATACACCAATGCATGGGACAGCCTCAACAGCAGGTATTTAGTAAGCAGCCTTACAGTAACTTGGAAACACATGCAGAGTACATCCAACTCCTTAATGGTGTTTCTTAAAGGACCAAAACAGCTCAGCAAAAGAAAAGAAACTCCTCATTTAACCTTCTCCTTCATGAAACTATTGTCTTGATGTGCCCCTGTTCCTCAGATCTAGGTAAGAGCAGGGTTTTTTCCTTTTAATAGACAAGATTTAAGAAATCATCTTTGCTACCCTTCCTTTGTTAAATAAAACAGTTGGGTTCAATACTCTGACAAAAACCACGCAGTAGTAAAAAGAGAGCTCTAGGCTATGTGGATACAGCCCTTTGGAGGTGAGCTAATTAGCCCCAAGCATCGCTGCCATTCCAGAACTTTAAACTTCTGGTTTTGCTAGCTTTTCACTGGAGATACTTTTCCGCAGGAAAATCTTGAAGGAATCAAGCTTCTCTTTAAATTGTATTCTACATGATATGCAGAATATCTCATGTAAAGTGCATAGAGACAATCTTCAAAGCTTACACTTCCCTTCACTACCTCTTTGAGAATGCAGTAAATTCTCTTACAAAAGACTTCTGTGACAGGAACAGCAATCATGATATATGTCCTGGAGCATAGCCTTTTATTCATTGTCATCACTATGTTTTAAAAATATTTTCCAGCTGTGTTTGAAATACATAATTTGAATTTGTGATTCAAACTTGTCCCTCCATGCAAAATTGCAGGGGATCTTCAGTACCATGTTTTAGAATCCTTTCAGGTTGAGGGGTGGTATAAATTTCATCACTGAAAACTCAAATTCTGAATTTTGAAGAGATTAAACCTTATTATCAATTAGATAAACACAGTAATTCATTAAACAGTCAACTTTTAAAGGGCCTTACTCTCTTCTCAAGGCAGTTACCCTCTTCTTTTTCTCCTGATTTAGGTTCATTTGGATTAATAGAGAATCAAGCTCCAGAATGATGAAAGACATATTGAAATGACTGTGGAAAGCCATTAGACAGAAATTAAAACAACCCTTTGTAATTTTCAAGACCATAATTACAAAAATAGCACTTTTCTTCTCAGAAATGCAGGCCACTTCAGAATATATTTGACAACTCGTTATATTATCTTACCTTTTTTTTCTCTAAAACCTTCATCACAGCACCTGATTAACCTCAGGCCTACTCGAGCTCAGGGGAGCTCTGCGATGCATCAGTCGGGTTACCAAGTAGTTAAAAGGTAATCGTGGTGTTAGCCTTAATGACCAAAGGCAACACGCAGAAGCAGAAGTCCATTTCCCTTGATGGCTCAAGTCTCTTCTGCACCTGATTATATTTTTAAACTTGCTTTTTGCTCAGTAAAAGGATTCCTGTAAGTTCACTAGTCTTTTACAGTGAGGAAGAAAGCATTCCAAGAGCATGGCTCTGCAAAAAGGTAAGGTCCACCACGATTATTTGATTCAATACTGCATCTATAAGAAAGTCTGACTTTTCTGTTTGGATTTGCATGGAAATGCATTCTTAAAAGAAATAACACAGTGAATATTCAGAGTACCTTGACATTCACCAAATCTCTGCAGTCAGTGAGCTTTAGAGACAGCTGTAAAATCAACTGTATTCACAGGTGAATTGTGAATTTTGTTGGAGATTTGAAGCCCTTTAAAAAAAAAAACAAAACACCTGGAGATGGTAATTTTCTTGAGTCACAGACCCAGAAAGGAATGTAACAGTGATTTTTACATCGCAGAAACTAAATCAAGACATCATATTCAGATGGCTCCAACTTTAGAGTCTAAATATAGGGAGACTGTATCCTAAATTTCTTTATCTTGGAGCTTGTTAATCACCTCTCTCTTCAAATAACAGATAAGCTCAATTTTTCTTCTAAGGATTATGATTCAGAAAAGTGCATCATAGGTTCAGAACATCATTCAGGATCTGGCCCTACATGAAAATGGCAAACAATATGAGAGTTGCTTTTTTTCTGCAATAAAAGTGTCTTAGATTATTTCAGAAGAAAGAAGAAAAATCACAAAGCTTTAAGTACCAGCCAGATGGATTAGGAATAGGGAAGAATTGTGTATATTTGGATAGGCTTTGGGGTTTTTTTGGTAGTAGAAGTAATTTTTTTTGTCTTTGCTCAAAGGACAAATGGATACTCTTATAAGCAGCAGAATGGAAAAAAGGGTGTGAATTGGTTTATGTCCAGTTTTTTCCTAGTCTCTCCACCTCATTTTTAACATGGCTTGATGCAACATAACCACTGGTACAAAAGTCCACAGTTACTCAATGTACATTTGCTTCATGCAAATATTTTTGCTATGATAGAATCATTATTTTAGAGGATGGCACAATTGTCCTGTTACTATTTTAAACCAGCCTCTGGTAATATGAAACTATTCATAGAGTACTGTGTAATTCTACTTTATGATTTGCTAAAACTGGATTTAGGGTTTACTTTAGTGGTTTTGATGAATAAGTTGCTCAGATTCTGCTGTCCGTGCCATAAAGCTTTGTCTGCTTCTGAGAACATCATCAGAAGAGGGACTGCAAAGTTTTGTTACAACCAGAGAGTAATTTAAACAGAAAATATTTCATTTTTAGGTTTAAATAATTTCTGAGGGGGGTATTCTTTGTTATTTGTGGAGATAAAATTTTATTAGTATTAAAAGGAAATAAATTAGTTTACTGGAAATCACCTATTTGTGTTCTTGTAATGCTGTAAGACAAGTGCAAGGATAAATATTTTAAATGAGATAAAACTGATTCTATTAAATCTGAAAGTTATGGTGTGCTTTCCAGCAAATCTGAATAAAGTTTTGGTAGGTAGACTTTCATTTTGTGCAGGTGGTGCTTGTGGAAAAGCCATGTAAACATGTTGAATGTTAAAAAGCCATTCTAAAATATCATCTGTTATATCAAACTCCCCCTAATTTGTCATCAGGCCTGACATACAATACATACTGTACATGGCTTTTACTGATTTTTTATAAATAAGAAATCTTCCTAGCTTGAGAATCACCTTGGTATATTCTGAACTGTTATAGCAGGAAATGCTTATCCTCACGGGCAACCCTTCCCTTTGTTCCTTAAAAGTACCAACCTCTTCTCTATATCCAAGCGGAAGAGCAGGAAGGCAGAGAAAGCCACTTCTTGTTCGGTACTATGAACTTGGCAAAAAGCCACCTCATTTATGATGCCAGGACAAGGAAACCAGTAATAATACAGAGAAAGAATACAAAAAACCTGCAGTTGTTACACTGCAGTTAAGCCCAGTCCATGCAGTAGATAAGGACAGCAAATGCAACTGCAAAGAGGCAAAGCTGTGAGTTTCTGAAAAGTGGCAGAAGGTAAAGCCTAGTGACTATCAGGCAAAGAGAAGCTAGAGATCCTAATTAAATGGGGCATTTATAGCTCCTGTTTTCTGCAGCTGCTAGATGCTGTGGAGAGTGCGGCCGTGTGCTTACAGCAGTGTGTCACACACAGTTTCTTTTGGTGCACTACGGATCTAATTTCCATCCGCGCTGCAGGGCCAAAAAAGATGTGCTTCATGGATCCATTTGGGCTTCAGTGTGCGCTGTCTCATGTGGGGTCTGAGGATGTGTCTTGTCTGAGGTAAACACAAAAGGTGGGTTTATTCCATACACGCAGTCCTTGAAAAACCTGCGGTAGCTAAATTCCCTTTGGCTGGTATTTAGAGGAATGGCTTGAAAAACTCTCAAGTATGAGCTGTCAGCATTCTCGGTGAGCTCTGCTGCTTTCTGCAGGGCTGGCTCCTTAAAAATGATTTGATGATGATGAGTATACAATGACTATACACTTCTGAGTGTAAGGTTTCTATGCACGCTGGCAAATAGGAAGAATAACTTTGTTAACACTAGGTGATTGTGCTTTATAAAGCTAAGCACTGCAGACAGTTATTTTTTAAGGTGTTTTTTTTTTTCTGAAAATCAATGCTTTTTAAATCCATTTCATGCTAGAAACGTTAGTATAAAGCGACATCTTCTCTGCTTCTGCATTCAACTCTCTATAAGTTCTGGCACAGTTTTTTGGAGGCCTGTCAGTGTATATAGTGTATATATTAAAGAAATTTATGCATCCATGTATGTTACCCCTGAGAGAAGAATTATAACTTTGTTGTGTAGTCTGCATGAGAACTGACCTCCCATCAGCTGTCTCAGGCTGTAGTTTCGCTGTGTTGACCACTGATTCTTTTGGGTAATGATATGGGAGAAAGACAAGAATGTAATTTTGCTGTTTGTTGGGCTTTTTTAAAATAACTTTCTGGTTTTGTTTCTCTTCTACACTGGTGAATCTGGCAAGGCAAAAAAAATCACAACATTTTTATTGCACAGAACCCCTGGAGAAAGAGGTAGAACCTAGTCATTTTGCACAAGTGGTCACGAGGTATGGGGTGGACAGGCTGGATGGTACCAATAGAGAGCAAAGAGCAGCATTTTCGATAGCCGTCCTGCCTGCAGGCTCCACTGAAATTTCTTCTCTGTCAACAAAATACAATTTGAAGGTCTCCATTTCTTTTCTCCACAATGTGGAGATACTGTACTCATCTCAGCAGCACAGTAATTTTCTTTTTTTTCATACCAGCTTCCCAATCTGAATACCACCCATAAAATCAATGAAGCACACTAAGTCCAAAGCAGCATTAACAAAACATACGTGCCACCTCGAGCTTTCATCGCGAAAGCTTGTGTGGCCTTTATTGTGACCCCTGTGTTCCCCCCTTTATTATATATATGTTATCTCCAGCTGTAGCATAAGCTCCTCCGGGAGGAGCTATCCCTTTATTTGCTGTAAAGCACTCTGCTCTCCCATGATGAATAAAAAATAACAACGGTGGGTTACAGTATGCACGGCATGAAGGATGTGGCTGCCAAGAACAAAGGCTTGATCCTCGCGTTCCACAAAAAGAACAGCTCAGTGTATTTAGCACATTGCTCCAAGTGATTAATACAATGAATATTTTTTTTTTTTTTCCCTCAGGCACATGAATATTTTTTAAAAGTAAGTTTTAATTCTGCTGGAGCATCGGAGCCTTGGAATGGAATTACCTAATTTTTATGAGCCCTATGATGACTTGTGATCAGGAATAGAAAAACAATACAACATAGTAGACTACTGTATCAAACATATTTGCTCAATAACCTTTTTGGTATCCAGGAGCTTATCAGAAACCTTGTATCAGGTACAGGCTGCTCTGGGTACAACCTGTTGTTTCTCGTATCCAGTCCAGCTGGATTCAGAAAGCTGCAAATAGATACATATTGCAAGAAGCATTCAGTATAGATTTTCATACGTTTGTATTATCAAACTTCTCTTTTAATGTAGGGTTTATCCCTTCACAACAGAGTAACTCTACCTGGAAGCTATTTAGTGAACAGCCTTGCTGGACCCGAGCCCATTGGACCCCATTTAACATTGTTTACAAAAGAGAAAAGCAGGGCCATCAGATTAGCAACCAAATCTTAAACTGATTTCAGAATACATTCTCTGGTAGTACAATACATATTTTTCAAATTTATGGACATGAATGGGTATCTGAGAAAAACATGAAGGCAACCATAATTTATCCAAAGAATTTATCCAAAGACGGCCTGACTTTCATGAACCACAGGGACAAATAAAATGTGAATACCTTCCAGAAGAAAACATTGTAGCTAGGTCTCAAAAGGTAACTAAAATCTGATTAGATTAATTTAACATCTGTAGGTGTATTTCTAAATCTAATATATATACCAGCTGTAAAGTTTGTGCTTCTGGACTGAAAAAACACAATGTAACAGCTAGAAACAGAAAAAATAATGAAAAAAAGGTTTAGTTGTTCCAACTAGGCCCTTCTAGGAATGAGAGTTTGAAAAAAAAACAAACCAGCATTGCATTAATATTTTATTTTTAGTCAGAGCTTAATTGTGTTTGGATTAAGTACATTTTGATTCAAGCATTCCACTCTGATTTTTTAAAATTTATAGTTCACGTTTATTTATAGTTCACTTTTATTTAATGATACATATTTTCCTGTATATTGTTCATGGGATGATAGTGGGACAATGACAGATTCAAGTCTCTATCTTTTCTCTAAGAGCAAATGAAAGTTGTTAAACTGCCTTAGGATCTTTAGCTATGTATAGGCAAAAAGCACTCTACAAAGTGAAATTATAAGATTTTGCCCCAAAGAACTAAATACTCTGGTAACCAGGAGCAAGATTTCTAGTATTATTACGTTGATCGCAATCAATGAAGATCTGACTAGTTAAAAAAAAAAACTTTGCAAAAGAAATAGGGCTTTAAGGACTGACATAAAGACAACAGGAAAGGATAGCGGGTGTTTGTTAAGAGGGACATTGCCCGAGTTGAGGGGTTTGAAGATAGGGGGGAATAAAAGGGGAATAAAGCGAATATCGGTGCTATGGGAAATCAAACAACCCAATGGTGATTTCAACCACTCCTTGATCTACTTGTAAGTATTCAAAGCGAGTGACCTTCTTCCAAGGTATGGTCTAACAAACAACTGAACTGATGTAACATCTTACTGCTGCAAGGGGGAAGATCTTGCTTCCTCCCCCCCTCCCTTCTGAGGTCCTCTCTGCACCCTTGTGCCTGCTCTGGTGTTCAGTGGCTCCCAGCTGAGACAACTGAACTCAACTCACTAACCTACAGAAAACTACCCAGGCAGGTTAGTGAGTCAAATTTTGACTCACTAAGGGGTTAGAAAAATACCAAAGCCCGAAGAAGGTAAATGGTGGTGACTGTTCCTGAAGGAAAGATTAGGAAGAGGGAATGGGATTTTCTGTTTTCAGCAATGCTGAGCAGCTACATCAACATTATCCCAAAAGACCACTCTGCTGCCAGAACACCCTAAGAAATAGTTCTGTAGCCTGCAACACCTCAGTTTGAGGATTTCTTTCTGACTTCGTTTATACTCCTAAAATTTGCCTGTGGCACTACCTTAATAAGAAAAAAAAGACACATTTTCACTTTGTGTTGTGATTAGAGCTTGACTGTGTTGGAAGAAAAAAAAAAAAAAAAAAGGCTTGGATTTGTTTTCACTTACACCAAAGCACTTGTCTTAGAGCACAGTAATATGTAATAGCTAATCTAACTGTAAAATCTGAAGTGGAGAGCAGCACTTGTAATTCTACCACCAAGTAATTAGGTGATGTCAGCACACTCACACCCTTGGTTAATCTAGCCTCATTTACCCTATAATAATATAACAGTGCCTTGCCTTCACCCCATTTTTTTCAGTGGCGCAGGTAGTTCGTTCTGTGTCTGTTGCATTAAAGGCTTTTTGTGTTGTGTGTGTGTGATGACAAACCTGCTGACATGCAGGAGAGTGACAGGGCGCTTTATCTTTTACATAACTTCAACAGGTAAACTCCCAGAATGTAAACATTTCAAGATGAGGCATACAGGGTAGGTATACGGACAAGATTTTTTTTCTTTCCAGATTAAATAGAAATAAATTGGAGGTATACTCAGCTATAGAATACTTTTGAAAATCCCAGTCTGGACATTAAACAAACATTTGTAATGCTGAACCCCAGGATAAACAGCAAATACTCTGTGTTCTTTAGCAAATATTTGCAGAGTTACACATAGATGAATTAGGTAATCAAAGAAACTGGAATCAGGTAGCATGACTCAAAATGGATGCAAAACTCACTGATATCACTCTTGTATGATGCTTCTTGTCCTTAGCTTTTTCTGCAATGGCACTGATGATCTATCTGGTGCATTTGCCTCTCCTGTTGTTGGTGTTTCCCGGTGGCTTGGAAACCTTTGGGATCTCCAGCCACGGCTGTCAAAACAGAGAACCCAGACAGTAAGTGTATGCGAACCCTGAGAGGTGGGCAGCTGGCAGGGGACCAGCTTCTGAGTATTTGCTGCTTTACATTCAAACATTATTAATTTTGTCTGCCAGTTTCTGGAACTGAATGTTCCTCAAGCTGTAAACAGGAGGTAAAAAGAGAGAAAGGAAGATAATTATATTAATGTAATTATATAAAAGTTAATGACAATTTAAAAAAATGGGGGAAGCTCTTTACAGTAACTCAGTTAAAAGCTAAACATCTGCTGACACAAGTATACAGAAAAGCAGACTTCAAAGTTCTCCTGCTTATAGAAGTCCTTGCTATTGCTTTTTTCAACCATATATCCAGATTTTTATTCTGGCTTGTGCTGCATTTGAAGTGAGTGAAATAGCCTGAGAAAAAAAATGTTTCTTTGTCTATTTTTTTTAACTGGCAAGACCTTAGCTCAGGGATTATTATGAGAAAAAAAACCCCAACAACTTGTTTGGAAAATACACTGAATATTGCAAATATTATAGGAAAGGTTTGGAAAATATGCTGGATTTGCATCCAGCTGTAGATGTAACAATTTTTATTTCTTGCAGGTTTGGTATCAAATTATTTCCATGAGGTTTCCAGAAGTGAATGGAGCATTTCAGGCACACTAAAGACAGACAGGCCTAGCAGCACGAGGATCTGTCATGTGCGATTTTGTTTACTTCTGCCTGTTTGCTAACCTCCAACTTTGGTGAGTCACGGTATTTTTACTACCATGCTATCCATTCCATAGGCTTTAACACACTCCTCCACTTAATTATTAACAAGGTCCAAAGGTATCCACCCCTCTCCCACACAGATCTTCCAGCTAAACACAGCTCTGAAACCTCTTCTTATTTAAAATTGTTCTTTACAGTTTGGATAAACACAGTGTTAGTAGTTGATGCTTCCGTGTTACTGAAATGACGTCCTTCCCCAGTTCTCCAAGCTGAGAAATCTTTCAGTGTTGCAGATCCTGCTGCTGCTGACATTCCTCATGTCCGAACAACCAGGACTTTGCTTGTGCTCTGGTCCTACAGACATGTTCTGGCTTTGCTCTTCATGATTCAGTTGAAAATCACCTCCTTTTCCAGAATTCCCTATAGCCGCCTTCTAACTATAAGAACCCATTTACTCTCTTTCCTTATCCCTTAAGGTCACCTGCTAGAGCCATCTTCTCTGTTTCTTTGGTCAGGCTTGAATCTGGTTTGATGCCGGGCTCATTTCAGAGGTAATGCAGATGGAAGCAATTGTGCCAGTGCTCCTTCCTCACAGCACGCCACCTCTCCAGAACGTGGAGGTGTGCCATGAATTAGAGCACGAAATCATTTTTATTTCCTGCTGCTCCTCTTTATTATTTTTCAGTGAAACAGGTCGCCCGATCTGGTTCACAGCACAGCCCTGCAAAGAGCTGGAGCTGGGAAAATTGAGGAGTGGTGCAGTATTGCACGAGGACAAAAAAGGTGAAACTGGGTGTAGGGATGTTTCTGAGGCGACAGGATCAGAAAACTGTTGCTTTTCCGCGACTGACCTGAGATGAGCCTTTCCTCAATTTCTAGAAAGTAACAAGCTAGTTAATATGTCCTATAGCATGGTAAATCTGCATGTGTTTTTAAATCTCATTGCACATCCCTCTTCTGTTTACTTTCTGTGTTATTGAATTTGTTTGCAAATTATTTTATCACGCACTTTAAACAATATTAGAACTACAGTCTTGCTTTAAAAAAGTCTGTCTAGGACTTAGTTATGAGCAGTTCCTATTCACAGAGCAAAGCTGACCAGTCTAAAGAATAGTGTACTTGAACAAGAACATGGACAGTCAAAGCGTGAAGGAAAAACTGGTACCTACAAAGCATCAGCCCAACTGATATACATGCGTTGCTTTTCCTTAAAAATCTGACTTGTAGATATGCAATGGTTGAGCAAAGAGCCAAAAAATGAAATACAGGATTGTTCTTCATACAAGGCAGTTCTAGCACACGGTCAGTATGTCTGTTGTCAATGCTGGAAAAGACTGGGTGTAGCACAGTGAGTGTTAGTCATAGCCTGGAAACAGGGTAGGAAAACAATTTAAGCTGAATAGTTACTCAGCTAATTGCTTTGAGTAAGTCTCAGATTTACACACCCTAGAACCCAAACTCAAAATTGTTACTTGATAGCATGAGACAAATACTTATCCTTTCTCCAGGGGAGAAAAAAAAATAATCTTAGGAGCTTTCTAAAACTGCATTTGCAGTACTACAAGCAAACAGGAAAAGAAACTGCTTGCTTTAAGGATCTCAGAGGACTGAAAAACTGTGATTAGATGAGCTTTGGAAAATGCACTGCGTTGGGTACAAAATACCAGAGACACTGGGGGAGTATCCTACCTGCTTGCCACGTGCTACCACTCTGAAAGCAGCACGCAATCTGTACTTTCCCTTTAAATGCCTCAGTGAAAAAAAACAAACAACCAAGCCAAAACAGCTTAGCTTTAAACTCACCTCCAAAAGCCACCGGACTTTGCACCAAAACAAATATACATGCACATGATTCACACTGACTCTCCTTGGGGTTCTCTGGCAATAACACAGCTTTTAAAATCACTGCATCTGCTTGCTAAATAAACGTGCTTATCCCTTTGGTGCATGAAGAACTTGTCTGAAGTGTACCTACTTAGTACAGAGGCAAAAAATAAGTTCCAACTTGGACTGAATTATTTACTAAGAGATGAGATCACGGCAAGCTGACATTTACATGGTAATTCCTTGTGGAAATTGGCATAAAACATGAGCAAAGATGCAGAAACTACTGAAGCTTAGATTAAGGCTACAACTGAAGCCAGGCAAGTATGCTAGGAGAATTTACCAGTTACAGCATAAGCTAGTCTAGGCGTACGAGGGAGAACATACATGCTGCAGAAGTATATAGGTGGACACATTTTGAAGAAAACCAAGCAGAAGTTGCTAATAATTGCTGTAATAAACATGTTCCACTATACATTCTTTCTTGCTTTTTTGTTCTAGTATGTCTTGCTAATATTCAAGCTCTTCAGGGAAAGGGCAGATTTTCTGCATGATTATTAAAGGACAGTAGGGAGAGCACAGGGTACTACAGAAAAGAAGGGTTGGGAATTGGAAGCAGATGTCAGAGAGGGGTACAGAGTGGATGTAAATAATAACGAGACTTAAGAGGGACAGTAATAGATGGCTTTAGCTGGAGAGGGGGGAGAATGGAGGCCAGAAAAGATGTTGCAATAGTCAACTAATGAGTAAGATATGAATCACTGTTATGGTGGTGATGACAGGGAGAGATTTTAAAGATGTCGCCCAAGAAGAGAATCTCAATGAGATAGATAAAACACCAAATGTGAAACTGAGATTGGGGAAAAAGGGGAAACAAAGACTTCATTGAACCACCAAAGCACAAGCAGGAAGAAGTGAAATGCCTGGATAAGGAAATAAACTCTTTCCTTGAAACAGGAAATATTGAAAGGGTATTCAGTAGAAATAGTATTTCAGTAGAAATACTACTTCAATAGAAATGCAGGGATTGATAAATTAAAATGCATTAATTGATTAAATTAAGAATTAATTAAATTAACAGTACATCTACTTCCAAGGATAATAGGAAAAAAACCTTATATATTGGAAGAAACTGTTATCCCTTCAGTGACACATCAAAGAAAGGAGTAAAACCACCCAGAAACAGAATAATAAAACTTATCCCTAGTTCAAGATACTGAGTAGTGATTTGTTTCCTAAAATTGTGTAGTTTTATAATACTAAGTCTAACTGATTTTTTATCAGTTTTCAGAGACAACAAAACCATAAATAAATCTGATAAATCCTGCTGAATCTGCTAATAAATACAGCATCCAGTACAAAAAGAAATGTATAGAAAAGGAAACTTACACTCGAGGAAGAAAAAATTCAGAGAGAACGTAGGGAGGGATTTGGAAAAGAACGGCATGGTTGAGTTTTAAGAGGAATTGCTTGTTCCCACAAACTGTTTTCAAGTTGATAGCTTCCCCTATGGTTCCTTCACATACTGCAGAAGGCTCAAGTGTGGGCTTCCCTTCAGGAAAGGCTTGGGCGGGGGAGAGGGGTAGCATTTTCCCCCTCTCTTTCAGTTCACCCATGTGTGCATCCTGCATTCCTGTAAGAAAGGTGCTTACTCACTGCTAAAAGTTTTTCTTTAAAGAATAATTTTGTAAATTAAAATGGAGAAATTAAACAGACTGACATTAATAATGAGGGGAAGGAGATTTGTCACATTAAAAAAATGCTAATTCAAGAATTGCTGCCAATAATATAGCTATCTATAGTGATGACAGCATCACCATAAAAAGAATATCAGTTATTACAGTTATTAGAGAAATTCTAAACATTTTGGACTCAAAATGGTTAATTGATAAGTTCAAAACATCATCGTCTTACGTACAACTGTACTTAGCTTTTTTGACACAGGAAAAGACACACAGATATCTGGAATGTTTCATCTTGACACCGTGACAAAAAATGAATTATTTCACTAGTAAGTAAAGAGTAATGAGCAAAGTCAATTTCAAATATGGATATACATGATGATCTGAATGAGTGAGTCCATACCTTACATTGATGGGATGGCAAGGTAAACGTCTCTAATGAAAATGCAATGTAAGTAAGAAGTTTAATTGCTTATTTTCTTGGTAAATAAAATATAAGCTTAGATTTAAAAAAAAACAAACACTATCCAATGTCTAAATAGTTTTGTGGAACATTAGACATGTGTAAACCTGTAACTTGCATCCTAGTTCCACCCAAAACCTGTCATATTAAAATCTGGCAGATGAGCCTCATATGATTTATTTTAAAATATTTTATGACCTTTAGTCTTAGAGCTTTGTTCTAATCCAGCAGAGACGTGCATCTGAAAACAACCAGCCCTCCTAATCAACCTGCCCTAAAAACAACAACAAAGCAAAGTAGCACAGACGTTTCTGTAACAAGATTGCTATGCTGGGACAAAACTTCACAATGGAACGTCAGGACAGATAAATCTCACAGGTCTCCTCTGCTTCACCAGTTTGCTTGGTTGTTGGGTTTTTTTTTAAGGGGGTTGATTTGATGAGAGAGAACCGTTCTTTTAATATTTTATTAACATTTATTAACGTTTTATTTGCATACTGTGTATGCATATAACCCATATATTAACTTAAATAAATCTGATGTAATCATCTCCTGTTCATTATCACATAGGACTTTTGTCTTTGATTTATTTTGACCAAGAACAAATGGGCAGGATTCAGCATGCACAACATTACTCACAAAAAGTTTTAAATTACACTCAACTAATTTTCTAAACTGCTTTTAGTGACCTCTTTTTACAAAACTTCCTGTCTTGTGGTGACAGTCCAGCCACTTCTATTCTTTTAAGAAGAGTAAGTCAATAATATTAAAAGGATTTTAATTTGGTACATGTTAGTTTAGTAAAGCTTCAGTAGTCACACAAAGAGAAACAGAACCATACATATGTTATTTCAGGTTATAAAACGCTGGCTACGATGCTTGGTTGCCGTAGTTCTTGCTCAAATAAATACCAAATGGGAAGGCTCTATTATACTTATTATACTGACTTTGACAGGAAAGTCTTTCATGATGACCCAGTAAAAACAAGGCACACTGTATGTTAAAATCTCTATCATCAGATCAGCAAGAGAAACCACATATTTGAGCAAGTATTTGAGCATGGGTTCAGCCCACTTCCTGTGTTTTACTCCTAGTTGGAGGAGGTGGCGAATGCGCTGCCCATTTTTGCTGGTATAGTCCGCTTCCCAAACTTCTGGATGAGTCTATGCTGACTTTGATCTGCTCATCTGCTTCCACAGAATTGCTACAAGATGCTTTGCATCGGGCCTTTAAATAAATGGAAAGGTGTTTTTGTTTTGCAAATGAAAATATTTTGTGACAGAAATGCTGTGCACCACTATGGAGACCTCTGACAAAGCCAGCTGGATACTGGAAAGATGGAAAATCAACAACTGCACAAGTCTGTCTGTTTGTTTCACAACTGCCGAGCTATTAGGCAACAGTAATATGGTTATTGCATATTAATAGAATATAACACTAATTAAAGCCTATTCCAGCTTAAAGCCTAGTAATAATCTAATTTCTGATTTCTAAAAGCTTGCAAATTTAAATAGCTAATGGATGTTTATGATATTTAGTATGTTATTAAGATTTGAACTGAGATACAAATTTATGCAATCCAGTCAAATAAACTACACTTAAAAAGCAATTTTGGTACAAAAGGAATCAGTACGGTCTCCTTGGTACATATTTTGAATGTGGGATACATTCTCCTCCTTCACTACTGATGCTTTCTGCAACACCAGCCATTTCTATGGACAAAACGTATGCAACTTCTTTAGAAGAAAACACTTCCAAAGTAGGGATTAAGAGAGCTCTTCGCCGTGTCTGGGATAACACGGTCCTCTTCGCTGACCACACTGTTGACGGAGATTGCTAAGAGGTTGGTTGTCAGTGAGTGTGGGATGGGAAACCCACAGCTCATAAACAGGAAACAGCCCACAACTCACTTTAAACGCCAATAAATATTTTGTGTTTTTACTGCCTTTGGGACAGCCTTAGTGTGTGAGCCAGGACAAGACGTATGAAACATCTATTTGGCCCTCAGAAAAGCTAGCTGAGCTCAATAGCTAGGATAAAGCCTAGACAGGCTGGCATACCTCTCACTGGCAATGGCAAGGCCCTGCTGTGGTGAATCCCTCAAAACCTGTATATTCCCAGGGCAAAAGCCTGCAACCATAGTTTTGAGAACTGTACTGCAGTGCTCGTACAAGGTCACCTCAGGGACCAGCAATAAAAGTACATATGCAAGCAAAGCAGGCCTCCTAAATCCAGTCTGAAAGTTCAACATGGAAACTCAAATACAAATGTTCCCACTCTACACAGCTTCTTTGACAAGC